>CAODLS010213676.1:0-17585 GCA_948243855.1 Flueggea neowawraea | reverse complement strand
AGGATGAATGGAATCTAGCTTTGATAGTATATGGGTTGCAACTAGCCCTCTTACTCTTTATATATGAGTAAGCAAATACTGCTTATACGTAGGCAAATACTTGCATATTACTCCCTTTAGTTAGGCCCTTTTCCCTATTGGCTTTACAAGTAAATGTCTTGTTCACTCACTTGCTCCTGTGAAACTTACTACATGAAAGAAAGCATTATCAAAGAGTTTAGCAAGAGGATCAATAGAAATTGACGAGGAACTTCCAATGGATCGAAAGGCATAGGTTGAAAAGCACTCTTTCTCTTTCCAAGCCAGGCAGAAGGCAGTGAAATTGGATCAGGATCAATGGGAACTACTTCAACTGTAGCAGGGGTAATGCCTCCCAGCGCTCAATGTCCGCATTCGACTATTATCCCTTCTCTTCGACGAGTAACTTCCTGCTCCTCGGGTGGGGCATAAAGTCTAGGAAAGGAATCACAACATTTTTTTTTCTTTCTTTGCCTGCGACTCTTTCTTTTGAACCCGAACACCCTTTAAGTCTTTAGTGTTCTTATCTTTCCTGGAAAGTAACCAAGCCTTCCATCAATTTCTCATTTGTTTCTCATATAGGTCTCCTCACTGCATTGCATGGCCTAGAAAGCCAACGAGGGCTTGTTAGTACTGGTAGTTGACATATAGCTCGTAGCATTCTTTCTTCGATCAGGTTCCACTATTCATACCAAGCTCGTGCCCACTCGAATTATTCCATGAGTACGCATAGGGACCGTATACAAGGGATAAGATAATGACTAAGCCACAGGTCTTCCCATCCGGGAGGAGCAGCAAGAGCTAGTATAGAATTACCAGCTAGCACAGAAAATCCATCCTAAGACTGCAAATATGCCTACTCCAGACCCTGAAAGTTCCATACCTTCTTTTGCATTCAATGCCATCGTCATTTACTTAGCATGATTCTTGTAATCATTATAAGAAGGAAGGGTTGAAGTGCCACTACTTCTGATTCATATGCATAGGCTAGCGGCTTCTTCTCTTCCTTGAAGCCGCGAGAAAGGAAGCCAAACCAAAAGAAAGTAGTAATTCAAGGCAGACTTTGACTGGATCATGGCTAAAGAGCCTTGAAAGTGTGTGAAAACGCGAGTGAATGGTAAGAGGGGTGTGGGTGAATATGACTTTCGCTGCTTTATCGAAGTCCATTTCAGTGGATTGACACCATCACATGCCTTGATGCAATGACGGCGTGTACATAGCTTTCCGTTTTTTGGTCTTGTCCATATGATCTAATTCGTAATTCATCAATTCCTACTCCTGATAAGCCTGATTGTGTAAAAGTCCCAATTATTTCAGCAACAGTCCCGGGTGCTTATGAGCCAGTGGAAATTGGACTTTCGTTGATTTATGTCTTTCCATCAGTCCCTCTTTCCCTTGTACCCGCCTTATTTGTTGTGAGGATATATCTAGAATCAGCTTTTGTAGGAATACCCTTTACTTAAAAGTGTCTTTGTGCTTGTCCTGCTATTCCCATTCCTATTCCTTCAAGCAAGTCCATCCATCCAGTCTAAATAATGACCTCTTTATTAGGAAATCCACCATCAGGCAAATCAAAAGTTGGCAAAGGCAAGCCAGGCTAGTTAAAGTTTGCTTAATCTGCACTTCATTCATTAGGTTAAGCTTACATGCAATGAAAGCTTTAAGCCTAGGGAGTGGAAGTCAGAAATCCTATCCATTACAACTCTTAGCCTAGGATATTCTCAACTAGAGGGCTTAGAGGGAAGGGAGTTAGTAAGCTGGTTAGTGGTTGAAAGTCTTCCCTTACTCTTCCCAGTCATTGGTCAACAAAGGAAAAGGCAGATATAGCAAGTGTGCCTCGAGTGGCTTAGTCTGCGTAAAGGTAGAATAACAGATTGGTTTGTCTTGCCTCTATCTTCCCGGGACTCCTAAGGCTTTTTCAATTGGCCTTATCCTATCGTCGAGTAATCATTATCCCAGAATCAAGATTTGTTCGCAAAGTCTTGCCTGATTTTCTCCTTTGGTTCAAAAATCGATCAAATACTCCTTTAGTGGTATTATATAGTTGATCACTCCTAAAAGCAACCTTTCTCAACTATATGATACCATTTGCTATGGATGATACGATTCAAAGGTCGATGTTGTAATTAATGGCAAGTTGGTTAGTGCTTAAGTCGACTCGGATGCCACCCAAAATGTTGCGGTTGATCAGATAACCCACAAGTTAGGACTAAAACAGTGTCAAGATGGAAGCTTGATAATGGCAGGCTCTCTCTCATAGTCTGAATAATCTTTCCCAATAATCTTCTCCTATAAAGTAAGGGGTCGAATGGGTGGTTGACACTGGTGCCACCAATCATATTTCTGAGGACTGAAGTAATCTGTATAATAAAAAAATATACTAGGTCTTCTCGTATTATGTTAGGTGATGGTACTTCTTTTCCCATTCCCATTAAGGCTCTGCTTGCATTGCTTTCTCTTTTGGAAATTTGTCCATTCAAAATGTCTTTCTTGTCCCTCGCATGAAATGAAACCCACTTGAAGTTCTTCAACTAACCCCTTTCAATGCAACTTTAGAATCTTTCCTTCTTTTGTTCTTGAATTTAAGGATGGGGAAACTCCTCACTACGGGTCTGACACTGCCTAATTAAGATTGAAGACTGGAGCATTCGCTCAACCAACCTCTCACATTCGTTCGAGCACTTCATACTTCTCCCTATCGGTCGAACATTTACAAACCTTAATCCCAGCTTCGCTAAAACCACCTCATGTCCTCTGCCTCGAAGCTGCCTTTCTTAACTGGACGAATAGGAGATAAGGAGGGGATTGGCTTGGTTTGGCTGGTGGACTAGTTTAACTTTTTTGACGAAAGAGTGAAAATCAATCGAATCACAAACTTTTTGCCTAGGAGTTTCAATCTTAGCTCGTCTTTCCTGTTATGATTCCAAACATAGTAACTATTTAACAGAGTAAAAGAGCCTAAATAGTCTCTGCCGTTGCATGTTCTTTATTTAGGAGAGCTAAATTTGAACTGATTTACAAGTCAAGTCTTCTTAGTCTGCATCCATTCCTTCATCCCTTGAGTACAAAGGGATAACTATTCAAAGCAAAGAGAAACTGGTGAGAAGATCGAGATTGACTGCTTTCTTAGCCTGGAGCATAAAGAAAATCTCAATAAAGAAGGAAAAAGGGAGGCTACAACCAATGCTTCAACAAGAGCTTAGCCTAGGCTGGACTAAAGCCAGATTCCCAGGAAATGCTTTTTGTCCCAATTCATGTCTTTCTTAGCCACCCAACTTTTTTTTAGCGATTTCATGTTCTTCAGCGGAACCTCCAATTGCTTGAAAGGTGGAATCCGCAGCCATTCCTCTGCCAGTAAACATGATAAAGGAAGCTTTTTTGACGTAAGTAGGGTCTGGGGACTAGACTTTGGGTTATATCGGTGAGTTTCCTGGGAACTTCTTTTTCTACCTTTGGTTTGGAAGGACCACCCACCAACAATAGAGAATATTATATTCCCCCCTCCCTTTCAGTTGAAAACTTCGTTCTATCGCTTGTGTCTTGTGGGAAGGTCCAAACCGCACCTAGTTGTGAGACAAAAATCTTACTTCAAAAGCCAATAGGTTAGCAATGATCTTATCAATTGACTAGTTAAGTTTCGAGAATTCTCCTGAAAAATGACCAATGGAACTGACCATATCAAAGTAGTAACTCTTGGCATAGCTGAAAATCGATGTCAAAAAGCACATTCCTCTCATAGAAGCTCGAACTATTAGACAAAGGTCAGATTCAGCAAACGGAAGGGTAGGTTAGCTTTCCCATGCTCCTTGCTTTCGCTCAAACATTTCATCAGAGGATGAACCACCGATTGCTTGGTTGAGTTCTCCCACATAGCATTAAGGAATTGATGCAATCCTGAGCTCATATGGCATAGTGCAAAGTGGACATCTTCGTGATTCTAGGTCAGAAAATTCCTCTTTAGCCCACTCTCTTTTTACATGGCCAACTAGTTGGTGTACTCTCTCTCGACTTTGACCTCAAGCCTTTTGTCTAAAAAAGAATGGTCTCGATCTTCTTTTTTTTAGCATTATTGTAAACCACTTGATCCTACTCGTCTTGTGTGGAAGGAGCCAGGTGAAAGAGACTTTTCTCGATGTCTTAACCCATCCATAGTCTACTAATCTAATCCCAACGTCTTTGATCTTGACAAGCTTGGATAGGACTATATCTCTGTCATTTGTAACAAACAAAAGACTGCATTTTTGGCTATGATTTTTTATATTCTTTTTATTTATGGTTTGGCCTTTTTTAATCTCTTCCTCAGATGGAGCTTATGAATACAAGTCTTGTTCAACTGTGCCCACAGACCCGCAAGCCCTCAAGGCAAGGAAAAAATAAAGAGATAGAATACGACGGTTTTTCAGGCTAGTGGAGGAACATAACTAACATTGAATTACACCTTTTTTAGCTAGTCCAAATTGTTGTGATAAAGATGTACCATTTTTGTGTACGAATATCTCTCAGGAAAGAAGCTTTTCTTCTCCACGTAAACGGATGAACAATATGATATTAATAACATCATATCATATAGTTCATTTCATTTGGGATACTGAAACCCAACCTTTTTGGTGCACAAATTAGCTCTTTAAAAAGTTGTGTCATAAGTGCTTTTTCCCTACCCTGCTTGCTCTTTCTCAGTCAATGGGAGAGCTCATCGCAACACGAGAACACACTCTACTATAGATAACTGCATGCTTTCCTCAGGGAAAGTTATGAAAAGCTCTAGTGCCCCAATGGATGTGTGAAGCCCTCACGACACGGAATTGCCTCACGTGTAAAATCAAAACAAACGCTTTCGAGTTCGGATGACAAAAACTATGCAGTCCTTTTTTGAGTGGTTGTGGGCTGGAAGGACAAGCCCTTTGATTGACCGTTTTGCCAAAATTTCCCTTACCGACTCAATCAGACTGAAGTAAGGTCATTTTTGAACTCGACCATTCGGGATGGTTAGAAGCAAATGAACAATAAAAGTTGAACTAAGGCAAGCATTAGCATTGCGTAAGTTATTCTCGTGACAGAAAATCTTTCATATATAAGAAAAGAAGGGTGGCTTGTTCACTAATGCCCTGTTAGGAGGAATCATTGGACAAAAGGAGGAGACGAAGATTGACCGGCGAGAGGGTCTTTGTATCTAGATCCTAATAGTAAATAAAGAGAGAAAGTGCACCATTCCATAAATAGCCAGTGCCATTATATCCATTCCCATTTCCTCAGTTAACCACCGAGTCTTGTCTTTTCTATGTAATTTCTTTCGATTAGATTCTTCATCTTGCATACATCATTTTTTCAACTCGCCTCTCTAGTACAAGCTTTTACATCTGAGGAAGGGGGTTCATAGTTTAGAAAGGATGGAATTTTGTACTAATTAAGCGAGAAGTTTAATCTCGAAGATAGGGTCACAAGGTAAAAGCTTAATGAAAATAGGAATTTGAAAAGTGAAGTCCTTCAAAAACCTTTCAATCAATCCGTTTTCTAGCTAAACGAGAAAACTTCGAGTTAAAACCAGAGAGAAACTGAGATATCTAGTATCTCACCTCATCAATTCCATAGGCTGGAGGGTAATTCAATACATTTTTAGATTCGACATTAATGGTAAAAGCATTGATTCTAAGCCTTTCCTCGATCGGCAACAGAAAAGAAAATCTTGTTAGGGTCACGAGAAAGTTAGTAGTCGAGTGGGCATTTCTTTCTATAAAGAAGTGTAGCGAATTTACCCGTAAAATTCAAGAATATGGATCTGTTTAAGCCACTATTTCATCAGTATCTGGCACTGCTTGACTTACTTTCACTGCTTTTAGCTTGAACGTGGCACTAAAGCTTCCATGTCAACTAAAAACTGAACGAAATAAAGTAAAGCATAGAGGGAATTACCAATATCGAATGGCATACGTGAAGCATTTCGTTTAGTGAATGTAGAGATAAAAGCTGCTATTGATGCAATTAGACTGCTTCACCCCCAAAAGCTATAAGAATCAAAGGAATACTAGGCGTAAATGACTTAGGAGTGAAAACCAGGCACAATCCTTATTGCCTCGTAGGTTACTCGACTCTAAGACAAAGCGATGAAAAAGGGAAAAGCCACTTTTTTGAATATTGACACGCCCATGAGAGAAAGTCTAACCCTATCTTAACCTTCTAATCCTAGTTGGCTCGAGTAAGGCAGGCTACTTCTAAAAAATCTAGATAACATTGAACCAGATACCTGCTGCCATTGAAACAAAAGGAAATCACTTCCCCGCAGGGCTTAAGGGAGTTCAGCAGAGGGGAGGCAGAGAAAAAGCAGCCATTTCATCGATTGTCGAAAGACCAGTAGGTTTTGGTGCCGAAGAAGGCTCTTGGCTCATGCGCGTGGATTAGGTAGAATTGGGCTTCAGTTGAAGCTTCTATTCAACTACTAAGAAGAATAGCTTTTCTTTTCTTTAGATCGAATGCCACTGACTGGTTCAAGCTCCAGGGGAATGCTTTTTAAGCTCATATTAGGAAATTCCATATTCAAAATTATTCCATTAGAGTGAGTTAGGTCAAATCAAGCTATTCAGGTAATTTTGGCTTAGGACAATTTCACAGGGGCGTAGTAAGTAGAAAATTACATATAAACTATCATATGTAGATGATACCACTGATGTTTTTGAATAAGACGTTGTTGCTCAACCATCTGCTTTAGGTGGTGGAAGCCCATAATCTAGAGTACCCATCGACAAATAAGAAATATAATACCTTGTTAGCTCTATAAAGTTGTCACTGGGAGCTCCTTTTGAGTTTTGACCCAATAAGACTTTTTTGCACTGGGTAGTACCTAAAACTTGAACTATGAACTGGGCATTATAGGATAGGTCCGAGCCGAGTCTTCTTTATTTACTGAGTTTTTTGCTTTCTCCGATCTTTTAGCAGCCACCACTTGAAGGGTTATGATCGCCTTAAAGAACTCCTCCCTTTTTTTTTCTTGTATATAACACTTAAAAGAGTGAGTTTTCAACAATAAAGGTTTGATAGAGAGGATGGATGCCTTTCGATAAAAGATAATAGTAGTATAATAATCAATTAAAAAACCTAGAATGCCAAGAAAAGATTAAGAGTCCTCGCTGCCGACATTTCTTTTCTCTTGACTTTCTTTTTTTAGTCAGCCTGAATCTTCTTCATTCAGAGCAGATTTTCTTTAATTTTATAAAATACATAATGAATAAAGGCTTTGAGATTAGCATCTAGTATTTAGCTTTGTGGGAGAATAAAAAATTCTACAGCTTTACTTGGCCCTGTTCTATTCTAGCAGAAAGATGGCACAAGTCTTTACTTTCTTTAAGGAGTAACCTCATGGGAAGATACCCAACCTGAGGCAAATTTAAAAAAGGGGCTCCCCTATCATTATCCAATGAGGGTGGCACTAGTCTTTAGGTATTGAATTACTTTTAATTTCAAATAAGGCTTTGTCCCGCGAGTGTAAGAATGTCTTATCCACTCTCCTTCTAGAATAGAGAAAAAGAGGCGAAGAGTAAGAGAATCACCTAGTTCTATTGGAGGAAGGGAGATGGGGATGCCACCAGCCACTAGCCTTTCTTTAATTGAAAGTCAGAATTTTTTCCTACTGGAAGAGTGGTTTGAGAAAGGGCTTTCCCTACTCCAGCTTCAAAACTTCTTTGATTTTCCCCAGATTCCCATAACTCGAATAGGAATTGGCACATGTACTTGACATTTTTAAGTAAACAATAAGCATAAAAGTCAGTCATAGCAAATGGGAAAGGGTACTAATCTCTTTAATTCCTGCTTTAGCTTGACCCAACCTATAATAGTGATAAAAAAACAAAATCAATAGTTTCTATTGTCGAATATTCTAATTAGGGAGAATTAAGTTTGCAAAGACCAACCAATAGGAGAATTGGCCTAGGCCTTAACGAAGAAATGAAAGTAAGAACTTGAGGAGGGGGAGGATTTTTTTTGAAAGGGATTTTTCAGACTGATAGAATGGAGAAAGGCATTGGGCCAAGCAAGAATAAGAAGGGGAAAGCCTATACCTTAGTCGGATTGAAGCATGACAACCTTAAGCTTCCTCTTTTCCTTTAGTGAGGGCCCTCAGGTATTCCTAATTGCGGAGATGACCTACATAATGTGAAGGGGAAATGATTGGAAGCTTTTCCAAGAGACAATGAGACATATAGAATACAAGACAATGAGATGTATCGGGGCTACAAAAGGAAGAACAATCTCCTAATCTATTTTCTAATTTCATTCCTTACGTCTAATCTTCTGGTGCTATAACTAAGAGGATGGTTAGTCAAAGAATTAGTTAATACCTTCCCGAAGGTCACTAAGGACATTTGCTGACTTTCTACGAATCTAATTCACTTTAGTTTAGGCTTGAGATGAACATCCTCTCGTGGTAATATCATAGACTTAAATAGTTCAATCTTCCTCCTATACTGAAAGTTAAGTCGTAAGTTAAGTTGTGAGAGACTTTCTTTCATATTCAGTCTTATGCTCTCTTTTCTCTTTCTTGATCTCACCCCCGCTTGCAACTTGACTACTAGGGTTACTAACGGTTGGGGTAACTCAGCTTTAGGCGTTGTCGTCTAAGTATAAATATTCTTCTCCCCCGCTCTCATAGCCTTACACATGCCAATCTTCTGATTTTGCAAGCAATCTCAAACTAAGGGATGGAATTTAGGCGAAGGGTGTCTTTCATCTCCCTGTTCGTCGAGCATATTATATGACCTCTCTTTATTGGCTTAGTTAGCCTGGTCTCGCTAGTTCCCCAATCAAACATCTTTAAGAATAGTTAGTCTGCAAAGTCCTCTTACTCTTTTGAGAGGTATGTTGAGCTTGTAAACTCCTCTGGGTTTGTAAGGAACTCTTCTTCTATTGTATTGGAATCGAATCCCTTTTTAGAGGAATCCCATGCGGCTAATCTTGAAGTTGCAATCGATTCCCTGTTAGAAACCCCTGGCTTAACTCCTGGCGCAACTCCTGCTATTGGTTTAACTCCTAACCTAGTTGGTCAATCAGTTGGAAACTCTGTACTTTCTGTGTCAGCATCTACGAACCTTGTATCAGCTTCTTCGTATTAGTCCTCAGGTTCAGGTGTGGAAACAACCTTAACTTATGTCACTTCTTCCTCCGTTACTAAACTAGATGCTCAAAGAAGCCCAACCCCAGCTCTTAGGCTTTCTTCTCCAAGAGCTTCACTACGATCCTCTACTATTCTATTAGTAGAAAAAAGGTGACAAATCTTTACTAGAGAATCGGTTGTTCTTGTCTCTTTCTTTATAGCTGAGTATTGAGAATTCCCCCTTGCCTAACCAAGGGAAGGGCTAAGTAAGTGCCAAACCTTCTTATCTCTTCGACTTTAATCGATCGAGTAGTTCACTCCTTCTATTGATTTGATCTTTCTCCTTATTCTGTTTCGGTTGAGGTGAAAACTCTTCCTGACCTTATGTCGATTACCCTATTTCTTATTCCTTCAATATGGGATATGCTAGCTCAATAGAATCTGGTCGATCGAGTGTTGACTTTGTGTATGTTGCTTAGTCTTAAGTTTAGTTAGCATTTGGCAACCTCGCCTAACTATGAGTTCCTTCTTTCCCTTCGAACTTAATGATCCGCTTATTAGGAATCCCTGATCTCTGCTAAATCTCTTTAGTACCTGAGTACCTCTCCCTATTTGGTGCTTCAAAAGTTGGTTACCTCATCTCTGTCTTAGCCAAGCTACCTTTGTTTTATTCCCTTTGATCCCAACTTGTGATAAAGATGATGTTAGCTTCGACGAAGATTGACTTACCTATTCCAAATGAATTGGGATTCTCATTGCCAGTGGATTTTCATTCAGAGGTAGATCCAAAAGGGATTGGCTTAGTTTTAAGTGTACCAAATACAAGACAAGGACAAGATCCAAATTATGTCCAAGCCTTAAAGGAGATCTTTTAGATGGGCAGGGCAGTCCACCCTAGTAGTTTCCTACATAGAGAAATAGCAATAGTAGTTGTACTTATTCAGTTGATAAGAAAGCAACCAAAGTAGTCGTTACCATTTATGCGATGATCCTGTACGATGTTCTAGATTGCATACATTGGAATGGAACTTATTGGAAAAGGTAACACAGGAAAGTCGAAAGATAAGTTGTACCTATATCAGTTTGAAAAAAATTCTTATTCTGTATTTGACAGTGCTCAAAGGGAAGGAGGCATTTAGGTTAATCTATCCTAGTATGAATTTTGAGGTATTTACTTTATTGATAGTAAAGCGGCGAGGAACCCTTACTACAACTAGACTGTAAATCAAATCCTTTCAGTGAAAAGTGAACAAATGTTGTAAAGAAGCCAAGTTATGGGGCATAAATCCGTTTTACTTTTGAGTAAGCAGGAGTGCCAGCCAATCTTTAGCTCCAGTGTGATAGTGGATTGAGGTGAATACAAGGATAATGGGTGAGAAAAGGCATGATAAGAAGGCTTATTGCTTCAAAGCAGTCTATTCTAAGTGGTCCATTAGGTAAGCACGGAGGTAATAGGTCGTCTCTATTTTCGTAGCGACTACGATTTCCCTTTCTTTTCTAAACTAATAGGATCTTGGGAATTTCATCTTGGATTTGATGTGCACTCAGATCATTCAATTCTGAGGACACTGGGAATGGAGTAAATCTTCATTAGCAGAAGCAACTACTTTGAAGAAAGAAGAAAGGCTTCCTTCTCTCTAGCTTTCGATGGCCAGGATGGGACTGTAAAATGAGGTTGTTGGTTGATCTTCTGGTCGATGGGAGTGTTGTCTTCTTGGTTGAATCTTAATCCTATAAGAACATGCATTCAGGAATCTCGATTTCTATATCCTACTACTTCTTTCACCACGAAATCCACGAGATGAGATGTGTGTTTTCTTCTTTCCACTTTAGCAAATCTCTGCTCGCCCTGAAAGCTATAGTATAATTTTTAGCATGAAATACCTTTCCTATCATTAGCACAGTTCAAGGAAAATATGGTCTTTCTATAGCTTTCCCGTGGCAATCGACCTTGATGGCTACTAAGTTGCAGAGGTAGAATCATTATTTGTCTCTTCTACTGTTTTTCTTTCATTTGACATTATAGGAGGCTTCGACAGCCAAGGAAGACAATAAGCTCTTCGCTTGGGGTTAGCAATCAATAAAGTTTTTCAATAAAAAATGATGAAATATCTATTAGTATTGCTGGCAGGATGTGAAACCTCCAAAATGTTTTATTTTAACCTTCTAAAAACAATAAGATGAGTAAAGTGGTGAATATGGTCGATCCACGAAGAATGGCTGCAAATCGTTTAATTGCGAGACCACGTGAATAGAATAAAATGACTAGAGATGTAATTTAAGCTGAATCCAAAAAATTACAAAAACAAAATACGAAATAGAAAATTAAACTACAATAAAGAAATTGACGAAAATTCAATAATGGTAAAGACCCAACTATGGTAATTCGCCGTTCAATCCAATCTGTCAATCACAGACACAAAAGATTAACATAAAGCATTGACATAGATAGAGTTATAGCCAATTGTGATGTACTCAATTGCCAAATCCCTTCTTACTGATTCAATAGCCCCGAGATGCCATGCGGACTATTTTCCTAACCACTAGACAACTCCCAAGACGCCATGCAGGATTTAATCTATGGCAACTGTAAGAACAAAAGAGACCCCTATCTTAGCCAGTGAAACTGGAAGCACTACGAGTCATTTAAACCAGATTATTAAGTCACACAACATGAATAACGTTTAGCAACTTTCACCCAAGTTATTCGTTATCTATATTAGGACTAATGTGACACACTATCAATCCTAACTAACAATATACTATTTTAGTCAACTAATTAACGGGCCCTAGTCAATCAATCAAACAAAATAATAATGAAAGAATGGAAGACAAAAACTGAATAAATACTTGAAATACTTTATAACAACTAAAACAAAAGTCTCACAACATTTATGGATTGAACTTTGAAATACCTTATCTAGATAGAGAGTTAGTAACACATGAAGAAATGAAGAACACCACAATATTTTTGAGAGAGAGTGGCGGCATCCTTCCTTGTTGTGCGTCCAAAAAAAATTAAGAATGAGAGTTCCAATCCAAATGAAAGAGTCCAAAACGTTGGAGAGAGAGAGATAAAATATCCTTAAGTCTCCTGATTAAAACAACCCACTTCCTCCTAAAGAATAGCTAAAATAATAAAAATAAAACTATTTTTTAACGCAACATCCCATGGAAATAACAACCTTAAAAACA
Organism: Flueggea neowawraea; assembly: GCA_948243855.1. NCBI lineage: Eukaryota > Viridiplantae > Streptophyta > Magnoliopsida > Malpighiales > Phyllanthaceae > Flueggea > Flueggea neowawraea. The sequence goes on along the minus strand of CAODLS010213676.1, from coordinate 5,293 downwards.
TGTCCAAAATACAGCCCAATAATGTGGCACAGAGCCTAATGCTCCACGCTCAAGACCGGTCAACACAGCTACTTCGGCGTGGTCATGCAGAGATGCAATTCTTGCCTAAAATGCCCAAAAACAGCTCCAAAACTCTCACATTCCACCAACATGGACCTAAAATATTAGAGAAGCATAAAAACATAAAAGCACACAAATAATAATAATTTACAATGCAAAAAAAAACCTAAAATGCAATGAAAAGTATGCCCAAAATGCAACCTATCAAATATTCTCACACTTAAACAATTCTTGTCCTCAAGCATACAATAGCTTACAACAAGTAAGAATTCGAAAATCCAACCAACCCTTATTACCCGTACATAGTGTAGCACCCAAACCAATATGCATCGAACATTCAAGAGAAAATACAACTATCGTCAGGACAGCCGACAACCTTAAAAAGAATATCTCCGCACTAGTAGTGTCCCTAAAAGAGATAGTCAAATTCACATTCTCATAAGTTTCACTCTATCACTTAAAGTGTTTAGGTGTATGTGCTTACGCTCAAATTCACCCATAGCAAGTCTTTCCAACATTTGGCATAGAATCAAATCATAACCACTATGAAATTCAACCAAAACACCAATCAAAAAGGGCTTTAATTTAGCTTGTAATAGGGCTAAAAACAAGGGTTAATAATTTGAGAGAAAACAATGAGAGCAGGTGATACATTGCCATAGCATACAAATATCAATTTAATGCAAACTTAAAGAAAATACATGTCTTTTCTTCCTTAAAAACTAAGTTGCCTATAACATATAACTACTAATTACGTTGCTTTCCTTCATTATTTTTTTCATTGTCTTTTTTTTTTCTTTGTATCTTTTGTTTTTCTTTTTTTTTTAATAGGAAAAGCAACGCTATTTTTTTCAAATACATCGAAACTGGGCAGCCATGTGTCAATCACAAAATAAACATAAAGATCATAGATGAGATTTGTCGAAATAATTTAATATCATAGCATTAACTCATGAAATAATTTTGGCGATGTATCACATCCAAAAATCTCTCAACTTAGGTTCAAATGTTGAAGGTTTTGAATAAAATAGGGATGGTTAAAAATGAGTTTTAAAAACAAAGAAAAAGTCATAGACTCAAAAACTGTAAATAATGGACATATGTAAAAAAGATGGATACTAAAAGAAATGGGAATGCAATGGGGTAATAAACAATGTCTTTTGTCATCTCGGTGTCTCAATTAAACGATGTGGTCTTCGAAATATACTCTACAACAAATCCCAGCAGGGGCTTACTATGTACGATAAATCACACATTAAGAAAATAAAGTGTTTATGTCTCAAATTTCTCACATGGGTTTATTTGTGAATCTAACTATAAATCCATTTTGGTTCTATTACTAAGTATTGTTTAATCATGAAGTTAAGATGCATAAAGGCAGAGTTTTACACAAATGGCTCTATTAGGATGGTTGAACTCTAAGCCTCCTAAAGTTCCAAGCCATTTAATGTTTGAAGACAAACCCACAACAAAGCTTCGTAAAATTCAGTGGAGAAATTAAGTATGGAACATGCAAAATGCAACTAAAATTAAACATGACCACACAAAATATAACAGTATATGCAAACATGATTACAACATGGACACGCAGACATGAAATGCAGTACTAAAAATACATGCAGAAAAGATAAAACAGGCATGCAATCATGCAACTACATGAAAAGTACACAAAATATGTCACAAAATGAGAAAAATTGATGAAAAATCACTGAAAAATAAAAAACACACAAACAAACATAAAACACAACATAAACACAAACAGAAATCACCCTCCCCACACTTAAAATCTACATTGTCCTTAATGTATAAAAATTAAAGACAATAAAAACTAAAAAGTGAGAGAGTTGATAGAAAAGCTTCTATGGTGTGGCAATGATGGTGGCTAGTCATGACGGCGTGATTGGCAGTTAGTGAAGCAGTCCATGAAATCATAAAATCGCTGCACAGAAGTAGCTAAAGACATCAATACTTGCTCCATCCGTTCTTGGTGAGCCTTCATCTGTTGTATAATTTGCATTCTGCAAAAAGAGTAGTTGCATCTCCCATAGGTGGCAAGAATTCATGCTAGTCATCCCTTGTCTATCATATAATTTGCATCCTTCAAAAAGAGTGAAAATCCAACAACTCGACAGAAGCAGTATTGGGCAAGACTGAGTTAGCCGCAGGTAAATCAACAAGATGACGAGATATATTGGTAATTAGTGGTCCTAAAATCAAATGTTTCTTTTTAGTAGCTAATTGACCCACAATATAGTGAAGTTGATTTAAAAGAAAACAACCAGTGTTAATCTTGAGTCTATGTTTAGCACACCATATAAAGAATAACTCGGTGCAAGAGAGAATGTTGCTACTATCAACACGGCCTGCAAAGTTAAAAGCCCAAAAACCTTTGGAACATGCGATGCACAAGATCATAGAGTGTATTGGCCTTAGAAACCTGAGGGTCATAAGGATACAGATCAGCTAAAATATGGGCATAATAATCTTGTGCATTGAAGTCAGGAGGAAACTCACAATAAAAAGTCAGAAACTCACCAAACTAAACTTGGGGTTCAGTGATCATACCGAAAGTATGGCTAAAGGAAGAAACAATCACCGAGACTAACGTATCTACTAAATGAAATTGAACCGTGTTCAGAGTAGTAATGTCCAAATCTGCACTTATATTGAACTTAAAAGAAGTATAGAACTCATAAACAAGGTCAACATATATGGGTAGATCAATAGTAAGCAATAATTGCAAGTTAACAGCACGTACCAACTTTACAAAATGAACAACGATATCAAAATATTGCAAAACTGTAATACCCTGAATAATTTTTTATAAGTATTTTTAGATAATTATATTTGGATAATTATTTTTGGAATAATTATTTTAAATAAATTTGGGTAAAAATTTGAATTTTTATTTTTTATGATTAAATAGTTAATTTTATGTTTTTTTATGTTAATTGGGTGATTAATGAAGGTTATGAGTGATTTGGAAGTGTTTTGTCTAAGTAAAAATGGTGGGAAATTTGAAATTTAAATATGGAAATTTAAGATCGAACGATCGGTCGTCTGTCGTTGGGTCGCAAACGGCGTGTCATTTGTCGTTGTTGGAGCTGTCGTTCGTGCTTGTGTTCGTATCGTCCTTCTGCGTGTTTTGAATCGTCGTCAAACGACAAGTCATTTGATGATGGACAACTGCGCGTTCAAGCGAGAGACCAAACGAAGCGTCGTCGAGCCCTGTTGTTCGTCGCCTCTGCATGTAGTCTGAGTGCGTGGCAGCAAACACTAACGCGAAACGACTTGTCGTTTTGAGTTTGAGTTTTTAAAACCCAGTCGACCCGACCGACCAAACCAACTTGACATTCATCTTCTTTCTTCGACTGCACTGTAATACCCCGAATAATTTTTTATACGTATTTTTTGATAATTATATTTGAAATGATTATTTTGAATAATTATTGGTGGATAATTATTTTTGGAATAATTATTTTTGGATAATTATTTTAAATAAATTTGGGTAAAATTTTGAATTTTTATTTTTGGTGATTGAAGAGTTAATTTTATGTTTTTGACGTTAATTGGGTGATTAATGAAGGTTATGAGCGAATTGAAAGTGATTTATTAATTGAAAAATTGTTGGGAAAAAAAGAAGAAAAAGAAAAGAGGGGTGACTTTCGGTTGGGTTATTTACTGGTTTGGTTTACCGGTTTGGTCCACTGGTTTAACCAGTTGTGTTGATTCATACTAAGTTGGCTTGGTTTATTTTTTTGAAATGGTTTGGGTTTTGAAGATGGCTACAAAATTCATTAGTGGGTTGATTGAGTTCTTTTTATGGATTGTTTTAGTTAAGTTTGATTTTTGAATTGGTTCGGTTTTGGCTGATGGGTTGGTTGGCTGGTTCGGTTCAACTGGTTCGATTTGGACTGGTCAGTGGGTTCGGTTTGGCTGTTGCTACCCCTTCTCTTCTTTTAAAACCCAGACCCTCTACAGTACTCTCACCCTCCCCTGTTTTTCTCTTCTTCGGTTTTCTTCGCCAATTTCGTCTCTCTCTCCACGCTCTATCTCTTTCCTTCGTTCCTCTCACCAAGCCAATATGATTTTCTCTTTCTCTCTCCTCTTTTAGCTTTGTTTCATGGATGAAAAATGGTGGATTTGAGTGGGTTTTGGGTTTGTGCCGAATTGGAGTTTTAGGGTTCGGTTCTAGGTGATTTTAGGCCGAAAATCAGTTGGTTTTTGTTGGATAATGATGGATTGATGATAGAAAAACATGTATATAGCTTGAAATTGAAGATTTTATGATTTTTCATTGATGAACTATTTTGGTCCGAAAATTTGAATGATGATTGGGACGGTTTTGATGAGTTCTGGGTGAAACTGAAGATGAAATTGGATTCCTAGGACTAAATAGAGTTGATTGGAACCATCGAGAACATCGAATTTCGCGTGATTCGGGATTTAGGGTATTTTTGGAATAATTTTCGTCGCGTGGACTAAGTTGTAAATTCTGATTTTCCTGGAAAAAATTGGAGGACTGGGTCTGATATTTTCCATGCGGGTCAGATTTGTAATTTTGGAAAAATATGGGTTGATTTGTAATTTTTGAAAATGCTTGGTAATTTTGTAATTTTGGAAAAATTGATGTTTTATTTATAAATGGAGTTATTTGAAGGATTTAATTATAAATTCTAAAAGTTTTGGGTTAATTATTAATTTCTAGAATTTTTGGGAATTAATTATTAAGTTCTGAGGTTTTAGGGACTAAAATGTAATTTTATGAAAGTCGGGGACTAATTCATAATTTTACACAAATTTTGATTTTTGGGCCGTGAATGATAGATCTTTGATCGAAATAGGATTTTTGACGCCGATGGCGTCCGAGTTTTGCATTTACATTTCATATGTGTTCTGCATTTGGCGTCCGAGTTTTGCATTTACATTTCATGTGTGTTCTGCATTGCCACAGTCATCGTATTAATTTGTTTGTAAAATATTTTGTTTCAACTCGGTTCAGTTTCTGAGGCGACCAGCCATCGACCGGCGGTCAGTGAGTTTGAAAGCTCGGCATCCAGGTGAGTGGATGACAGTTTCAAACACATAGGTTGTGTCTCTTTAACGTATATTTGTTTTTGATGTGTATCACACATATTCTGAAATTGGACTAATCTAAGGATTGGTTAAGTTAATAATTTGACTTTGGTGAATGAATAGTCAAACTCTGTTTTCGGAAAGTGATATATATGTA
>CAODLS010213561.1:0-11475 GCA_948243855.1 Flueggea neowawraea | reverse complement strand
TTTAATCTATAATAATTCACTCTTTTATCTGCCAAAAGCTACTCGTGGTAATATATTTTAATTGGCATGAACACAAAAGTTATTCTCTACGATAAGATGTTGAAAAAATCATAACTAAACTTAATGGTAATCAAGTCTGGTTTTCATGGCTCCATTATTAAAGTTAGGCAAAAAACCGAATTAAAGGCACCCTAGATCTATCTTATGAAAATAATAAAATTTTCAAAAACTCTCTCCCAGTAATTGAACCCAGGCTACACATCAAAAATTTTTGCTTTTTACCGCTAGTTTACAACTCATGGCAATTATAATATTTCATTGATCTGGCCCAAGTTTTGATGCAAAATATCCCATATAGCATATAGTAGTCCAAATACAGATAATGAAGTTATGAGCTAGTGGAATTTATTGGTATGTATGTAATATTAGAAGATTAAAGGAGATAAAATAATAAAATGTGGAGGTATATGACAAACTCTAAACAAAAACTATTTTATACTGAAATTAACCAAGTCCTATTTCTATTTCTATATCTATTTCTAGTGTTTGATGCTCACAGCTCACCTTGTACATCACACATCTGCCAGTGTATATATGGCAGCATGGCCTGGCAACTACACATCATTTGTTTTGATCCTCCGCACAATGGCAGAACCAAACAACCCCTGAACCCATCTCATGGCCCCACCAGATACATGATCAAAGCCCCCAGTACTTGTTTGATCTCCAACAAATATGGAAGACTCAAAATCTTAACACACATGAACCCTTTGATCACAACCATTGATTTAGTACATGTGGGAACATACAATAGAAAAATATGAAATTAAATAAGAGTAATTATACAAGAGTATATAGTTCGGCCAATTGACTTACATCTACAGGTAGAGAGTTAGTAATTCTATTATTTTTTAGTAAAAAACAAATTACAAAGTTTACAACAGTGTTCAAAGGCTTACACGAATTATGCTAAGCCATCTATTTATAGTTTACAATGAATCACAAGTCAAAACTAATTAGGAAAATTTTAAAACAAACCTTAAACCCGTTCACAACACGTGACACGGTCTCAAAGAAGTCAAACAAAGTCGACAAGCATAAAAAAACGGTCAATTTCTCGTGTCTGTGTAAAGCTAGAAAGTACATGGTTTGACACATGGTCATGTGGTGACTTTACTCATTATAAGATCTAAGACACAGCTGTATCCTTCACTATTTCATCAAAATTCTTCTTTTTCGTCTCTAATCCATCCTATTTTAACTTACTTTATCAAACATGAATATAACTTCACAATTCTTCCTTAAAATTTCACTTCCATTTCAACACAAACATTCTTAATCTCCAATACCTTATTTCAGAATAAAATCTCATAGCGGTACAACGTGATTCACGTAGTAGCTGACATTGGAAGAGTGAGAAGTTGATAATGACAGCAACGATGACGATGAACCAGATAATATTATTTTACACTAATCAAATAAAATGTGAAATTATACTAGAATTAGTTGGAAAAAACAAGCCGGCTCGAGTCTGTCCAAGCAAGGAGCTTGGCATTTAAACTAGAATTAAATAGGTAGAATTTACAAGAGAGGAAAAAATGAGGGTAAATACGATCAAGGCAATGAAAGAGAAGTACTGTACGTTATCACAATTGAGTTAAATAGTTCGCATAAAGCCCCACAGGCTTCCGATATAAAGAGGGAATTGGACCATTCGAGTCAGACCCGGAGGCCATGACATAAACTGATATCCAGGAAAAGGAAAAAAAAAAAAGAAGAAAATCCATCAAACATAAACTCATAACAGGATTACATCAGAATTGTTTTGGTGCAAATCCCAACAAGATGTTAGATGGAGGAGAATATTCCCCATCCGAATTTGCAGAGTCTTATAGCTGCATGAACAACTGGAAAAAGAAGAGCAAGAACAAGAGGAGGTTCAGTGATGAACAGATTAAGTCATTGGAGTTCATGTTCGAAAACGAGACGAGATTGGAGCCCAGGAAAAAGGTTCAGCTTGCTAAAGAACTTGGGTTGCAACCGAGACAGGTTGCTATTTGGTTCCAGAACAAGAGAGCCAGATGGAAGTCCAAGCAACTTGAACGTGACTATAGCATTCTTAGAGCTAATTACAATAGCTTGGCCTCTCGCTTCGAGTCTCTCAAGAAAGAGAAGCAGGCATTAGTCAATCAGGTACTTGATTTCTTCTTCTTTTCAATAATTGGATTCATAATTAAAATTCAGTTATATCAGTATAGTTTAAAATTTTGATATGGAAGATGACTGACGTGATGTTGGCAATGATTCTTGCAGTTGCAGAAGCTGAATGAGCAGATACAGAGTCCAAGAGAGGAGAGACAGTGTTGCGGGCAAGGTGTAGGTGGAAACAGCAGTGACGGAGAGTCAGAGAATGGAGACAACACCAACAATGATTCCGAGGGAAAGCCAAGCATGTCATTTGAAAGATCGGAACATGGTGGATTAGGAGTGCTCTCCGATGACGACAGTAGCATAAAGCCTGATCAGTATTTTGGACTAGAAGAAGAACCCAATCTCATGAGCATTGCTGATGGGTCACTCACATCACAAGAGGGTTGGGAAGGTTTTGAGTCTGATGGACTTTTTGATCAATCAAGTAGTGAATATCAGTGTTGGGATTTCTGGGCTAATTGAAAACTGAGAAATACTCGACAAAACATTGGAGAAAAGCAATTAATTGTTCCTTTAATTGTAGACTTCAAGGAGTTGGTGCTAGCAGGATAAAACTTTTGAGTCCATCAGAAAGGAACAGTTTATGAAATGTATCAGTTCAGGATTTATGTGGGTTCTGCACTGAAAACATGACCATAAATCCCTGCTGATGCTAACTGAAAAATCTGAAACTTTCCATGTTGGACATTAGTTCTCCAAATTTGCTCTGTAGTTGCACTCTCTGACGGGGGTTTCAGTAATAAACAGAGCCATGGGGAGGAAGAAAGCTGACATGCAAATACTTGGGGCGTGCTTGCGTGCGTGCCTGCGTGTGTTGAGTTTGGAAAAACAGAAAAGTACAGCTGCATGAAGTACTAGTGCACCAAACACAGAAGCATGCACTTGTTCAGCTAGGACTTGAAAATCTCTTTTGTTAGTTGAGCTCTCTAACTCTGTTTAAATAGTTACTTCAAAAAAACACTGTTTAAATAGTAGTTTAATGCTTTTGTACATTCAGAATTTACAGTTAACAAGATTAAAAAAGCTAAACTATCAAATAATTTTGTCATTGCAATCTCCATTGCCATTTTATGATACACGAGAGCCTAAGAAAAATGAAAATACTACAAAACGCACCGTATAACAGGACACAGCTTAGATTAACAGAACGTCACGTCCTTTTGAATCTCCTTGTATAAATCCGAAACCGAACCAGTTCACAGACCCGCTCTACTTTAGTAAAGTGGCGTAGTTGGAAAAGGATAGAGAGGCATGAACGACCTCTCAAATGGGGTTTTGAGGGAGCACAAAACGCAGTCTAAACCCAATACCAACACAAGCACTCTACATTCTCGCTGTCTTGTTTTTGATTGGCTTATCAGTGTCTATTCTGATACTTGCGGTTGTCCATAACGCCTCCTCCTTCCTCTGTTTCCTCTCTCTCTGCTTTGGTGGGTTCGTTTCTTGCTTGGAACACTCGTAACTGGAGATACAAAGCTTCTCTCTTTTGCTTCCTTCACTCCTTCCCTGACGCTGACCTCTCCTCTGCCCCCAACGCCCACCTCGTTACGATCACTGGAGTCGTGTCGTGTGGGAGTGTGGCTCTTGAGTCTTCGTACGAGAGGTGTGGTAGATGTGTGTATGCTTCTACTTTGTTATATGAGTATAATGGGTTCAGATGGAGTGTAAAGCACTGCGAGGTGAGACTCCACATTGATCATGTATTCAATTCCGTTAATTTTGTTGTTGGCTGACCGTTTCTAACGCAAAAAACGGTGTCTTCAACGGTGGATAATTTTTTTTCCCTTAAAAGATATACCCTTTTCCGTTAAAGAAGAGGGGGGAATTGAGATTTTTGAGTTCTTGGGTTTAAGCAGTATCAGTCTAGTTTGTGCAATTTGTGTACTTTCTACAATATTAGGGGCTTTCAGTTAACAGTAAGTATTGACGACCTAAGAGTCGGGTTTAATCCAATTATGTTAGATGTTACTGTTAAGTTTTTGTATATTCAGAACTTTGGGCATCCAAGACAACCCTGCTTAATTGAATTCTTACATTGTAAAATTCCAATTAGGTATAGCATATATGTTGTATCTTCAAACAGGAATTTGTTAGTGGATTGATTGAAATATCTCACTTTCCTTCCAACTTAATGCTCGGTTTTGGTTAAATTAGGGATACATGTGATTTTGGTTTTTTTCATGGATCTTATTTTTGACCATTTTCATATGATGAAAATAGTGAAATTCATTCTCATGGCCAGGTACTGAAAAGTGAAAGCTTTATCAAGTTTGATTTTAGGTAGATACATGAGGAAGTCACTAGTTTAGTTTATCAACATCATTTTGAATTTGTATTGGCAAGTTAAACACGATTATGTTTGGAACTTCATGTGACAGAGGTTCTCCACAGACTTCTACGTTACAGATCAAAAATCTGGCATTAGAGCTATGGTAAAAGCTGGTTCTGGCTGTAGAGTTGTTCCATTGATTGTGGAGAGCAAACTTGTGGCTACCACCAGACAATGCAGAACCCTGTCTGCCTACTTCAGGAAATGGTTGGAGGAAAGAAACTTCTCAACCGAACCCCGAATCCTTCGGCTTGAGGAGGGGTAAGTTACCAACTATAGAACACTTGATGCTCTCTGGTTGCTGTGGACAAAGTTGTGTTTAGGTGAGGATTTTTTTGCTTTGGCAGGTGTGTTCAAGAAGGCAGCTTTGTGACTGTAATTGGCATGTTGCGGAGAAATACTGACATACTGATGATTGTTGAGCCACCTGATAATCCTTTCTACAGGATGTTTATGGCGAAAGATGTTTCTTCCAGTTGATGTTGATGGACTGGTCCTTGCAGTTCCCAATGTGGCTGGTACTGCCTTGAACCCCAACTACAGGCAACGCCTGGAACAGCAATGCTAACCAAAGAGACAACTAGAATAGGTTGGACTTAGACAAGCTGGTTATTGGTTAATATATTGATTTTTTTCCCCTTTCTCTTTCCGTATTTGCAGGATCAATTTTAGAAACCATATATGAGATTAGATTCCTTGTATTTACATGTTTTGGTCTGTGTCGGGGAAAGTGTTCTGCTGATGTTTCCTAGAACACAATTCGGCAGGCCTGAATTTATGGGCTGCGTCTGTTTGGGTAGTTCATTCTGTAGCATTTGATTATTCAGCACATAACATGGTGATTCAGAATGAAGAAATTAAGAAATCTTTCTATAGTGTCCCTTGCAAATGGGACTGTGATTGGGTCTTAGTTGGGCTGATGAGCTGTTGATGCTGCTTTGATTGTGGGCTTCGTTCACGCTTACATGGACTAAGCAAGAGCAAGCCTTAGTGCCCACAATGTTCCACCATGTTTTAGTGTTGAAATTGTGGTGCCTAACAAAACAAAAACCACAGATTAAACTATGATAACAATGAGATGTGCTTCGCTTACCTCTTTGAATTTTGAAACCTTTTTAGTTAAATCATGATTAAAATAGATAAACGCTTTTTAAGATCATAAAATTATGGAACATTATGCGTCATTTTTGCACCGTCACTCTATGAATTAGGAGACTTCTTAAATTAATTAACTTTTGATGTTGTTCCATGATTCATAGACACAACAAAATACTTAAATAAAATTATTATCGGTTCGGGTTTCAAAGACGACGCCAAGATTAAACCCTTGTCTATAATGATTAAGACATTACATAGATAATTTATAAGTAAATTAATGCAATGGGAAGAAAAATTCCCCTCTAACACTCATGACATCTTAATTTGATTGCATGAACATGGATTTAAGATTGATCATTGCAAGAGTAAAGGCGCCACATAAACTCCCAAAAGCAATTGCATGCCGTTTGAGTGATTCTTAGAGTCACTCCACACTACACAACACACATTTTAATCATTTCAATCATTATACGTGTTGTCAACCGTACAAAGTGTTTTTTTTTTCTCTCTTTAAGATCAAGGGTTAGTTTCATATAAAAACCCCTTTTTGTCCCAACAAAAACAAGAAACAATAGGCACCAATTGGATGCAACCAGAACGATCAATGGTGCAACTGAGATTGGGAATTGCCACGAAAGTTTTGTTTTTGATGAGACATGAATAAAAAAATTATTGAACTTATTAAATTATGAATTGTAATAATAACGTTACAAAGACCATCATTAATGACAAAACGTTATGAAAACTATTATCAATGACGAACCGTTACAAAACGTTACATTAAGATTATTTATTTGCCATCATGCTATATATAGACATGAGGAGTATGTGCAAAAAGGCAGGGGCGGGGGGGTTGGTTGTCCGACTAAATTTTGATACTTATGTTTAGTTAAAATCTTTACTGACTTGAGCATTGAAGACTCTCTCGGGGAGCAACCCAACCTTACTTTATTTGTGTTCACAAATTTCAAGGTGTCGTTCGAGTTTTTCAACTGTTCATGTTCTTTATTTACTTGTTGTAGAAATCGAGGCAACAACAATTAGCGTCGTCTGTAGGAAAACGAATGAAAAACCTTGCTTATTGTTCAAACTGTGGCCGACGGTGATGGTTTCCAATAAATTAGAAACAACTTGCGATTCTTCTCAAAAGAAGAGACATGAAACTCCTGCTGCTAATTTTTAATTTCAGATGTGATCCAGAATTTATATATATATATTCTTGTTAAGATGCCATCAATTGTTTAGAATTTGACTGAATTCAATATGGTCAATTGGGTAATGTGTGCCTTGCATTAACTTGACTTTAGTTTAAATTATTTCTAAACCGGGGACCAGCCCGACCTCACTTTGTTTGTGTTCGTAGATTAAAAGGTGTCGTTTGAATTTTTTAACAGTTCGTGTTCTTTATTTACTTGTTGCTGAAATCGGGGCAACAACATGCCTACATGACAATACCACTTGGGGTTATGAACGCACGCAACAGATTATTTGCTCAAACGTGTGACAAGTGAAACCCCAAGTGGTATTATCATGTAGGCATGCGACAGATTATTTGCTAAAGCATGTGGCAAGTAAAACCCCAAATGGTAGTGTTATGAAGGCATGCACCAAAGATAGTGAGTAGAAAAGTTTGCGAGAAATCGAGCTCTCATGTGACAAAGATAGTAAGTAAAAAAGCTTGTGAGAAATCAATCTCTCACCATGAAAACAAGCGATTAAGAAATAAAATGCGATATGGCAATGAAGCATGAAGCTTGCGGGAAACCAGACGCTCATTGTAGAACACACGCAGTGGAAATTGAACATTGCATATAGTCATCAAGCTTACGGAAAACCGTACGTTGACTAGTGACATTAGCAATGAGACATTAAAGAACCAAAGGGTAAAAGCTTGCTAGAAGGTAGGCACCCATTATCGACTTGAATATCATGTCATAGAGACTACGAGATGCACAATTGTTATTATCTACTCTTATCTCTGGATAATCCAAAGAAAAGAGTGGGGAACAATTGATGAGATATGAATGAAAAGATCAATGAACTTATTAAATTCTGAATTGTAATGGTGACGTTACAAAGACCATCATCAATGACAAAACGTTATGAAGACCATCATCAATGAAGAAATGTTACACAACGTTACATTAAGATTATTTATTCACCAATATGCTATATATAGACATGAGGATTATGTAATAGGGGGCGGGGTTCCGACTCAATTCTAATACTTATGTTTAGTTAAATTCTTTACTGACTTGAGCGTCGGGGACTCCATCGGGGAGCAACCCAACCTCATTTTGTTTGTGTTCGCATATTTCAAGTTGTCATTCGAGTTTTCCAACCGTTCGTATTCTTTATTTACTTCTTGTTGAAATCGAGACAACTAACAATTTTATTGAGTGAGATATGTCAACTTGATTTATTATTTCAAATCTTATATTATTTTCTTCAATACTATTTTAAAAGGATCAAATTGGTATATGCCAACAGCCAAGTCGATTAAAAAAGAAAAGGCCAAGTCAAACATATGCATGTAATCTTTTGTATTTTCTTTTCAGCGAATCACCTTTCTATCCCTCCTTATCTATGCATTCTCAATTATAACCAGTAGTCTACATCAGAATTGTCTTGACAAATCATCTTTTCTTCTTCTCGCTACATTCTTATTTTATTAAGTTATATAGTATTTTTTTATTAAATTAATCGAGTTCAAGTTCTCAAGGCATGCATGCAGCAGTATTTCGATACCATCTCAGTTTCAATGTTTTGGTGAGCCTGTCCAAATTAATGGAGAAGGTTGTGGAAAGAATTTATGACCGATTCTTGTCTGGTAAAGCAATGTTTGTTGTTCTTGGAAACCTTAGAATGGAAAAAATACTGATTTTTCCAATCTTTTTAAAATGTTTGGTAAAAAAATTGTTACCGTAACATAAGAAGTTACATGGTTTTTATCTCTCATATCTTAATTATTCAAAGTATGCATATTTTGGTATAGAATCAAGATATATAGTATCAAGATATGCATTCTTGTATTTTTCACGATAAGAAGAAAAGACAAAATAGTGTTACAAATATGCATTCCTATATTTGAATCTCCATTTTTCTAGGGACATAAAAGTAGAATAATTATTTTAGAGTTATTCCATATGTTTCAATAAACAGATGTAAAGGGGGGAAAAATACACTTCCAATTCATTCCAAAAATGATTGTTGAAACGCATCTCAGTTTTATCTTGACCATTATACATCTTTTTAGAAACCATTTCAGTCATATTTTAAACTCTCGTATCAAAGTCAATTTAAAAAATGCCATCTAAGAGGTAAAATAGAAATATTATGGGGTACATATTTGTAAACATATTATGTATGTTTCGTTCTGTATTTATTTGCTTGGTTATTTTATTAACAATAATTTTCTGTTAGTGCAGCATTTTTAATTCAGACATACTATCTAATTATGCGTTCAAATTTTATAATTTTTTGTTTCATTAAGCTTTCTACTTAAAAAAGTTTAGATTTTAATATTTGTACGCTTAATTACCATTACTTTTTTTTCCTTGGCGATTTTGAGTAACCCCTTCACATAATTACTGTTTTTTTTTCATGAGTCTTCACATGATAACTTTGATGATATCTTTTTTTGTTATAATACTTTAATGATTTGTTCGTCCTATAATTAAACATATTCTTAATTTTGGGCCTAACTCACTTTCAGAAGGCACCTTAAGGTAAATGGTTGTCACTTAATTATAAACTCATGAAACCAACTAGATTTAGGTAAAGTGGGATACTTGACACATCTCCCTCAGCCCAAACCGGACTGAACAACTAATGGGCAAATGGTTGCACATGATCGAGCACCCCCCAAACCATTGCACTAGGAGTGACTATGTTACCATCTTAATATTAGGCTAACTCACTTCTAAAAGGTACCATATGGGAAGAGGATTGCCTTAATTATAAACCCATGAAACCAACTCAGTTTAGACAATATGAGATACTTGACACATACGGTATTCTTAAAAAAATTCCATATATAATACTCTTGATAATTCATTTGTAAATTAATCTGATAACAATAACAACATATGAAAAGTTGAAATAGGACAATCTGATGTAAATTATTAAATCATGGTCAGATTATGGGAAGTTGGAAATAGAAATTATGTTCAATCGCTTATCAACAATTTGATTTAGAATACAAATGGAAAACTTTTAGTGAAAAAACAATCCCACTTGTTTGTATTTTAGTGAAGGGAGGATTCTGTGTATAATAAATCTCATTTCACTTTCACACCTTGAGAAAATTAGGAGAAGATACCGCTGCCGTTTACGTCCCTATATCACAACAAACTTGCCCACCCCAAACCCTTCGCCTACCAAGTTGACTCCACTTATATTTTATTGTCTTCTCAATCAACACTACTCTTCTATACATTTTCGGGCAAAAAAGGAAAAAAAAAACCTTCAATATACTTATATGCACTGTCTCTACCTTTTCACTATGAAATCTATTTTTTTATAAATATGAAATCTATTTTTACAATCTTATTTTTATCAAATCTATTTCAAACAAACACCCCTCTAATTATATAGAGTAAAAAGCTTTGTTCTAACGCAGAGGAATGCACTAAACTTAGTGGAGCACATTTTTTGGCCATTACGGTATACTAGCTATTGATAGATCAATTTTTTTTAATATCTACGTTAAATTAAGTGTAAGTGTAAGTTTAATGAATGAATGATATGTTAACCATTGGCAATTTTCCGTTCACTTGTAGTCTTTTTCAATAGAATTAGATCTAAATATTAATAGATCTATCATTAGAACTTACATAATTATTAAAAGTTCGACATCGCTAAGGTAAAATTCGTTCCTTGGATATATAACTTGGAGGCAAACCTTCTCCTACAAAATATCTTTTAAAATGAAATTATACCCAATCTTAAAATCACATCAGAACTATCCTGGTGTGGTGTTGGGCCATCCAGAATCTTAAATATTCTCCCGCAGAGTGTATTCGTCCTTACTTTTCTTCCAAGCTATTGTATGTGCTCCCGAAAAAAATTATTCGCTCAGTTTTATTTTTGTTGCATGATTTTCAGTTTACAGCTGCTGTGCTTCAGATTTTTAAATCATCGACTCTCACTGAATTGAAGGTTCATTAAAAAAAAAAAGAATTTTCACTAAATCTAGAAAATAAAAAATGCTTATGGATATCATGGATATGTAAATATCTGATCGCAACCCGCTGACTAAAGCTAATGACACCGCTAGCTCCTGGCTAAAGATTGATACCATCAAAAGATTAAATTGTAACTTCAAACAATGATAAACCAAAATTATATGCATGTGTGTGTGTGTCGCTTGTTGGAAACTGGCATATTCATCAATCAGTTTGGGTAGATCTATGATACCCTAGATGAGTTGTTCTGCACCAACCAAGTTTAGTAACATATACAATATATATCTGAAAAGGAACAATCTTATAGATGATGCATAATTTCGAAAGAAAAGATCTAAATCTTGTTCATGGGTGCATGCAATGCAACTTGCAAAAGAAAGGTGAATCCATCAAATAAAATTGCTAAAACTACAATCCAAAATATGGAATTTTAACACTATAATAATCTACTTTCATCTCGAATCAAATCTTCAAGGAAGATGGAATATGAGATCAAAGATTTGCTCCTATTTCCTATCCAGTTGGTTTCATCACTTCCGTTGTACCCCATAGCGTATTCTATAAATTACTCAAATAATTAAATTGAAATACAAAGTTGTGGAATATGCTTTTGCTAAACAAGTTTGATTTAAGCGATTGAAATTTATTAGC
>CAODLS010213552.1:0-10315 GCA_948243855.1 Flueggea neowawraea | reverse complement strand
CCAAAAATAAAAATTTAAATTTTTGCCCAAATTTATTTATAATAATTATCCAAAAATAATTATTTTAAAAATAATTATCCACCAATAATTATTCAAAATAATTACTCCAAATATAATTATTTAAAAATACTTATAAAAATTATTCGGGGTATTACACTTCTAATCATCAGCATTAGTAGCTAATGGAAGAAGAACTATGTTCTTCCATAACACACATCTTGTATGGAGATTATTCTGTGGTTTTAGGTTGCGGGTACACACCTCGTTTTCAGCGTTAATTCGTCTGTGGTTCGTGGTACCAGCAACCAAGTTGTTTCATATGCATCTGCTCGTGTTCTTCTTGTTGGATCAAGGATGATCAACATTAAGTTCCTTTTTAAGTTTTGATGATAAGCAAAACGTTTGACTTAAAGAGAAACAAGTTGGGAAGCTCGGAGTTGCGAAACAAGCCACTGCAAGTGCTTCACGTACATCAACAAAGAGTCACATATGTGAGATAGGGTTTGAAGACAAGCAGAAGCCACTGGAACCCTCTGAAGCACGTTTCACGTACGTAAGAATAAGTTCACGTACAAGTGTTGTCATTCACGTACGTAAGATATAAGTTCACGTACGCAAAGCTTCCTCAAAGATGATCAACGTACGTGAGATGAAACAAACGTACGTAAGCTGAAGAATTTGTAGATGACGTAAGTGAGAATTAAGTGACGTACGTGAGATTGGCACAGATAGCTGCAACGGGCAGAAACGTACTCCAACGACTATTTTATCTCCACCAACGGTCATATCACTTGGAGATGCTATAAATATATCAAGGAAGGGCAAAAAAATGTGGATGATCATATGCATTCAAGTTCCAATCATTTTCATCATTCCCCTCACTCCAAAACACCAAATCAAGCTAGAGAGAAGATCAAGAGCATCAATCAAACACATGTACTCCTAGCATATAGATTTCAAATTTTGTAAACTGCTTTGTATACTCTTTTAGAGTGAGAGAGGTTTGTTGTGAACCTATAGAAAACAACATTGTAATGGTCTTAGAGGTTTGAGCTGTAATCAACCTTGTAGGCTTTAGATGGGTGAGCCGTAATCAACCTTGTAGGCATTAGAGGTGTGACCTGCAATCAACCTTGTTGGCTTTAGAGGAGTGAGCCGCAATCAACCTTATTGGCTTTACAGGTGTGAGCCGCAATCAACCTTGGTGTAAGGCTTTGTTGGATTGAGCAGGAATCAATCAACGATAGTGAAAAGCCTAAGTGAGACTTAGGTAGTGGACGTAGCCATGGTTGGTCGAACCACTATAAATTGCGGTGTTGTTTTCTCTCTTCACTCCAACTTGCTTCCGCTCTCCAAACCCAACTAAGGAATCCCCGTAAAAATTCTCCAACACTTCTATTGCGCGTATCGAGGTAGGATCTCGATCCATCTATTTAATTATTCATTAATTGTTTATTATTATATTCGTTATATTTATTATGCGGATGCTTTTATTGGTATCAGAGCCTATGTTGTTTATGTGATTTGTTCATAGAATCTTACTGGTCATGCAACCTAGATGTCGAAAGTATGCTGTCCTGTATGAAAATTTTGTTATTTTCATGCACTTTTCGGTTGACTTTTGATTCGACTGTTCGGAGAGGCTAGATAAAAGGTAGGAATTTCATGATCTCGACCTCACCAATGAACTTAAGAGCCTCGAAAACATAAGCTGGCCGAAGACGATCGTCAGAATATCACCAGAAGGCGGTGTTGCGTTACACTCGCCGGTATTGGATCCGGATAAAAAGATGGTTGGCGGTGCTGAATCTGTGATGGTGTTATATGTTCGGGCTGACGTGGCTCGATTTGATTTGCCACACAAAAAAACCAAACCAATCAAAATGTACCACCTGTTATGTTGACCGGAGGAGTTGACTTGACATATGTGCCTGCGTGACACACTATAGCCCACCAGATGCCAAGCGGCAATAGATGCCATGTAGCAATCCAGTCAGCACCACCTGTCAATTGCTTGTTAGTGTAAGCCCTAGCCCCAATTCATTGTATATGTACCTTTTATTTTGGAAATAAAAATATGAGGCATTAGTTTTTATCATTCATTTATTTTCTATGCATATATGGTTGATAAAATGTCCATGAATGAATATTCGACACTTGAGTTATCAAGGTTGAGGACCTTGATAGTAGAACCTGGAAGTGATAAATAATTTCATTCTAAACATCCCTAGTCGATTATAACCACGGGAGTGAAAATAAACTAAGACTAGTATGAGCTCTGTGCGATGATCATGTTCTACGGGTCATGGATATGGAATATCTATCAGAGTTCATAGATACAAAGTTTGGAACAAAGTATCTGGATTCGATCCGCTAATGAGAATACTGCATTATGGCAACTCATTCTCATGCAATGCTTATATTGGAATCCTCAGACCTAAAATCACTATGGGTTTTTAGTGACTTGTCGTATACTTTGACATACGCTTAACATGGCCGTAACTGGTTGACAAGTATGTGTATGATTGGGTATGCAGAGAGTCTCGCAAAGAAACATGAGTGAACTGATGGGATTGCCCCTCTCGTAAAGAGAGAATATATCACCAGCCACTTGATTAGTAGAGATTGAGTAGTGTGTGGCCACGCCCAAATGAAATGATAAGAGACATCATTTATTTGACATAATCAATCTTACAAGATAGTCAAGAAAATGATTCAGCAATAAATAAGGATGACTAGGTCAATGCCTTATGCTAATTAGGATATCGAGAGGCAAAGGATCGTATAAGGTTGCATCATGTCTTGTTAATGTCAATTAACATCTATTCATTTTGGGTAATCATAGTGTCTTGCAAGAGACCACCTATGATTTATGGGCACAAGGCCCATTGCCAACATTGAATAGACCTACAGGATCGTACACGATCAAAAACTAGGTTAAGGGTAAAATCATCTTTTTACTGGGGCATTTATTTTATTAGATAAAATAATTTTGGGCCATATGAGGCCCACATGAGAGGCCCACATTGGATGTGGATTTCGGCCTGGACATTGGTTTAAATAATTAAAATTAAATGAAGAAAAGAAGGGAAGAGGTTGTGTTGGAAAATGACTCTTAAAACCTAAGCTAGTTTGGTCAAACTAAGACACTACATTTGAATGTTGTATGGCCGGATTTTTTTGATTAATTCCAGCAGATATTATGGTGTTTTAAGTGCCTAAAAACAATGAATATATAGGAGGACTTTAGGGTTTTATTTATGCATAAATTCGGCAGCCAAAACAAGTGAAAAACGGTGACTCTTCTTCCAACAAAACCTCTCTTCTCTTCTCTTCTAGGTCCAGCCAAATTTGAGAAGGAAAAACAGAAGCAAAACCCTTTCTTCTTTCCTTCTAAACCTCCATATCAAGTTCTGGTTATGACAAAAATAAAGAGACATCATTATCATTGCTTAGAGCCAAAGCCGAATGCCCTAGGTGTCTTTGGACAGATTTTGTTGTTGCTAGCACATCCCCTTTACCACATAGTTTTTGTGTGTGTGTGAACGTAGAGAGGAGTAACGATTCACAGTCTTTTTCATTGGAATCAAGGCGAGGGGAAAGGTACCTTAACTTTGTTTCGGTACGGACTATATTGGTGTTTAAAAATTCGGCATACATAGCTCAAAGGAGAAGGTATAAAATTCTGCATCATTGTTTCTTTGTTATTATGTTTTGATTGTGGTTTTTCGTGAGTATATATTAGCTAGTTTTCGATGAAAGTTGTTTGCTTCCGTTGTGTTAAACCTGATTTAATGTACATCAAAACCTTACATTGCTAACTAAGCGCCATGTTAGCAAACAAAACCAACTAGAGAGTGACACATGTCCTATGTTGACACGTCAGCTCATACATGGTGACACATGACATATGTGTAATATCCCTCCCGTTCCAGCTATATTTCCTATAATAATTGGAGTTCCGATTGATGATTGTTGATGCTCATCCTCATTGAGAGTGTGGAGTTTTAATTGATAGTCGATAATGCTAATGAGCATGTAGAGTTTGTGTTTTGGAACCTTGAGTAGCGAGTCTGGAGAGTGGATAACTCGATTTAGAGTAAGAGGTAACTCGATTTATGTGACCCCTATACAACTCGAGTTATCCAGAATTGTAACTCGAGTTAGACGAGGTCCATATAACTCTAGTTAATCATTGTGTAACTCTAGTTATCTGTGCTAAAGTGGAACGATGCATTTCGGTGTTCTTCTTCTTTAAAAGACCCAAACCGACCGAAATCAGTCATTTCTTCCAAATGACTTCTCTCAGACGCTTCCAATCTCTCTCAAGTTGTCCTCTAGCACTTCCTTTAGGTTTCTTGAGGTAAGATCGCATTTATTTCCTCATGATTTCTGCAACATTATGCATACTAGGGTATTAGGGTTCAAATGGGTTTGATCAACTCGGTTTAGGGTGATTTTGAGAGATTCTGAGATGTTTTGATGGATTTGAGTATAAATTCATGTTCAGAAGGATGATTAGAGTAAATGTAGTTGTTTAAGAGTGATTTTTATCGGTTGATTTGAGTGTTTGGTCGAACTGGACAATATGGGTAAGTGATTTACTCGAGTAAGCATTTTGGCTAACTCGAGTAAGATATGCCCAGATTTACTCAAGTTAAGTTTAGGTTAACTCGAGTAAAACAGACCATGATTTACTCGAGTTATCCTTTGGCTAACTCGAGTAAATCAGACCACATATAACTCGAGTTGGCCTCTAGATAACTTGAGTAAACAGTGATTCTGATAGACTAAATTGTGACATTTTGTAATTGGTGAATTCGGAGAGTCTGAGGACTAATTTGGGAATTTTGACTGCTTTGACGACTATTTGGTAATATGTCAAGTCTCGAGGATTAGAACATAATTTTACATTGGTCGGGCACCAAACTGTCATTTATGTGGGTTTTGAATTTTGGGTCGAAAGTGATGAATTCACTTTCGGGTTGGATTTTGAACGATCTTTGAGGATTTCATATGTATGTGCACGCATTTTGGTACAACCACAGTACTAGTGTCTCATACATTATTGTTTCTAATATGCTATTGTTTCCAATAATTGTTTCAGCTTCCTGCCATTGTCAGCGGGATCAGCTATCTGGCAGTGGTATTGGGTCCTAGAGCTTGGACATCCAGGTGAGTCGATGACAGCTTCAGACACATAGGCTGTGTCTTGAAACTGGTTATATTTTTTATGTGTATAACACATATTTGAAACCAGACTAATCTAAGGATTGATTAATTGAATAATTGGATTATGTGAATAAAATATTCACTATTCGTTTTTGGACAAGAATTACGTATATATATTTTGACTATTTTTGATGCTGAATGCATGGATTGTTTGAGATAATAGTTTTTTGATTATGGAATACCTTTACTAAGGGGTTCGTAGCCTTTGGTATACAAAGGTATGATTGACCCAGCTATCAAGGTTGTCGATAGCCATGTGCCCTGGCCCGACACATGATTTGTTATCGGATTAGTGGCAGAGTCCACAATCATTATTGAGGTGGTTGAGTGATATAGTTCCCATCGCGATTGTTACCGGTCCCATAATACATATATATTGTTTTGGACTATGATACTAGTAGTATCAATTTTGCCAAAGCGCATGTGGTTGCGTTGGATGTAAATGTTTGCGAAACATGTTTCTGAAACCATACTATGTATGTAGTGTGTATACATATATATATATATATATATATACATTCCTATCGTATACGTGTATGTGGTAGTTTTCCAACGGTTTTCAAACCAGTCTTTGTGAGGCACGTATGAGGCACTCTGGAGTGTTGTCATTCACTCACTGGATTTGACTCCCTTTATTTTCGGTGTTGCCTTGTTTCTATCTTTGCAGGTTGATTCGACTCGACAACTTTTGACATCCCCGCCCAGTGAGACAGATATTATCGTTTGTATTAGATGTTCCACTCCGATTTACTGTTGGGTTATGGAGTCCGCTGGTTGTAGGTTTATTTTGGGGATATTGGATTTGCGATTTATCGCTTGTATTGATTTTTGATATATTTTATAATCATATATATATGATTTTCTCGAAAAATTTTTATTAAAATGATTTAAATATATGGGCTTATAGTTTTTGTATCTTTGAGGCTTGTGCGAGATGGGCCGAGCTCCCACAGACGGTTCACCTCGTACGCCGGTCACGGTCCCGGGAATGGGTTGTGATAATATGCTTACTAGACGACACGTCAACATCCACCAACCAGCCAAAAGGTGCCATGTGGCAGTATATGCCACGTGCCAGTATGTGCCACGTGTCGTTGACCTCATCGCAACATGATAAGCCATGTGGCACATGCCACATCGGGTCAAGGTGCCAAATCATTGTGACATGGACCAATAGAAGGTTGACACGTGTCTATCGGTGACACGCGTACCCATCAAGATCTAACACGTGGCAGAAGAAGAGGAAAGGCACATAAAGAAGCGTGGCGCGCTTAGCTTCGCCCCTTCGCCAGCTCGTGAGAGCGTGTACGGGTGTTTCTACCACCAAATTTTTATCGATTTTTGTGCAAAATGAATTTTACAATTTTCTTGATTTTCAAAAATATTTTTCAAATTTTTTCAAGTTCCAGAATTGTTTTTCGTTAATTTTTGGACAGTAAAATTATTTGAAAATTGTATGGATTGTATTTTCTGCCAAAACAAGATTTCAAAATTTGTTTTAAAAAGTCCAATTTTCAAAATATGAAACTATGGTTCCCATTTACTCTCATCGAGATTAAAGATTGAATGGGATAAAACCATAATTCACTAGAATGAATGCGAGAATAAGGCTTTCGCGTGAATCCCGAAGTGAAATAATAGTTTTGTCGATTCGTTCAATACTAAGCACAATACTTGGTGTATTAGGGATGGTGGTCTTAAGGAAACACATGGGTTGCATAGAATGATGAACTTTCATTAGCTTCATCTAAATACCAAGTCGGTGGATCAATGTACAATTCTATGGAGACATGATGGAAATAATACTTTCATGTAACTTGTAGTGAATTCAAAACAAGAAGGGACTTGAGAAAGATATGTTCTACTAGTCTTATTTCTTAAATAAATGTCATAGTGTGTGATGTTTTATTCTTGACATGGCCATTTATGGGTTGAAATTCTCGATGAGCTAATGTGATTTAACTCAAGAATTCATTCCTAAATATTGGATAGGCTTCCAATATGAAATCATTGGTTGTTAAGTCATGAGTGTCGTAGTTATCTAGCGTTTAACTCTTTGGTGAATTCTTTGTTGACTAAGTTTTGACAAAGTGATGATTGTTTGGAGTACATGTTGTTATAATAAATAATGTGTTACATTGATTATTTTAGACATTTAATTGAGTTTATTTGCTGCAATATTATTTTTTAATTTATTGCCTAATTATTAAGTTGTGTGACTTAATAATTGTGATAACCAACATGAGTTAGACATAGTCATAATGACTTTAAAATAAGCCAAACAATCATGGAGAATTTACTATAG
Source organism: Flueggea neowawraea (assembly GCA_948243855.1). Classification (NCBI taxonomy): domain Eukaryota; kingdom Viridiplantae; phylum Streptophyta; class Magnoliopsida; order Malpighiales; family Phyllanthaceae; genus Flueggea; species Flueggea neowawraea. The sequence continues at coordinate 2,778 of CAODLS010213552.1, read as the reverse complement.
ATGAATTAACTCTAGCTTAGTTAATTATTATGTGGAGATGATGGCATAAGCATATTGTTTATTGTTCGATTAAGAGCTTAATAAGAGGCTTAGCTAGATTAATTTAGTGAATAGTGAATCAAGTGTATTGCTGCATTTCCTTGTTGTATATGCAATTATATATGTGTGCTTTATTATTGTCTTTGTTATACAATAATTATAATTGCTTCCAAAGTCAATTGATGTTCGAGCTAGACGAAGACGTTAAGCTCATAAGACAACAATTGAGAATCTTGGGATGTGATTTCCTAAGTACGCGAGAAGAGCTAATGGCTATTGACAACTAGAATTTGGTCTCAACCAAATTTGAAAAGGTGAAATATACTCAACATAATTTTGGACCAAGAAGTCTATGTGACACAAAATATAAGTATCCCACTCATAGTATCATTTGTGTTTAGTACAACAAATGATATAGTCGCAAATGGCTTAGTAACCTATACGATCTATGAGCTTATAGCCATTAGTTATGGGTTGACTCTAGTGCATAAGGTCCAATTTTGTTATATATATTCCTTGTCAAGCAATTAGGAGCAAGTTGAGTTGCACCTATCCCACATATAACTCATGAGTGAGAGCGTGAAGGATTTTGACAATGTGATTTTGTCAATCCTGCTTAGATCACTTACGAATGATTAGTTCAACAAAAAGTGGATAATGGTAATGTCTAAAACTATTGGATAAGATTCTGAAAGAACAATAGGCATTTCCTATATAAGAACAATGAATGGTTAAGAACTTAAGGTCCTTAAAGTTTGAAAGACTAGACATAAATTATGTGAAATCCCAGAACATGAACAACTCGAATGTTTCATTAAGTGAAACATTTAACTACCAAAGGGTTACACCTTTAAGGATACACTATTAAACTTCACGCAGGTGAAGTGTGTATCTTATTCTATGTTCTAACTTGAATTTTATCTTTTGTGGGTAGATAGTTCAAATTGCATGGATTCACTAATGAACGAGTACATAACCTTCATCATTTTCCAGCAAGTTCTAACGTGAACTAAATGGATATTTAGGATTGTCTTAAAAAGTGGGAGTAATTAGGATTTGGCATTTGCAAAATCAGTCTCATGCAATGGTCAAACCTTCCTTCTGCGCTACTTTCTGTCATTACCATATTGAAGCTTGACTTCAATACGTCTTTCAACTAGTTTTGTGCAAATAAGTCTTGTGCAAAAAATAGCAACGCCGTTACGATTATGATTGAGTATAGACTACCAAAAACCTCCAATGGTCTAATAGTTGTGGATTAGATTCCTAGCTATTTGAGATGACCAAGTTTTCATCTTTGCGAGTTCACAAGATCTTAGTTGATAATGTGAAGTCATTGCATAAACTCGAACCATATTAGTCAAAGTTGAATAATTCGATTAACTAAGGTGAGAGCGTTAGGAAATTTTTGTCTAACATTGTGAAATATTAAAGATGAAATACTACTCACAAAATTGCTCGTGCTACTATATTTCCATTTAAGTACATTTTGGCTTGAGTAGTCAGATGGTGAATGTGAGGGATAGGCATGAAGCCTATATCTTCATCACTTTGCATATGATTGTCATAGGGATAATCATATCAATTTGGATTTTATAACTAACTAGTATTTCATTACTTCTTATGACTTGTATATCAAGTTGTGAGTCATTCAAAGACTTGAGTACCGACCAACGTCGCGAATATATTTGATTGAAGTCCAAATATAGAGTGATGTAAAAGAAAATTGAACATGAGTTGTAACTTTCAAACCTCCACAACAAGCGAGTGGTAGAAAGGATGAGTTGATATTCTCCATATGGTTAGATGAGAGATGGCCAACACCATCATGTTCTTTACTATGTACCCTCAAAGGCTGTTACTTATAATATTTTATGGATTGTGAATTTGTCATGAGTTTGATATTAACCACTCAAAACCATGAAATGTGTTATAAGCAATGGGAATAGGAAGGCATATTCTTTGTGAATAATTCCTATACTGGGAAAAGGTGAATACAATTTTCACTTATTCCATGAGATTAAGGAACTATACCTTTTAGGATCATTCCATTTGGGTGGGAGAAATTTTGAAGTTAGATGAGGAAAGATGGTGATAAGTAATTTCATCTATCTCAGAGTAGTGCAGATGTTCCTTATCCTGATTCTAATGGGAGAGATATTCTTAATTCTTGTGAGAATAAGGAATTTAAATCCCGGTGGGAGTTCTTAACTCGAGTGCGAGTTTAGAACATAATCACAGTGGAGGCATTTCGAATATTGTGATGAACATGTATACAACATGTTTTGACATGTTTCGAAAATGCATAGTTAAAGGGGACAAAGTCTCACGATACCATTTTTCAATGAATGAGTTAATCGTGACCCTTTTCAATAATCCCATGAGTCGAGGATGAACTAGATATGGCCAATTTTGAACCGAACCGTTGGTTCGAATTGGAACCAGACGAACCAGTCCGGTTCAGGTTGATGTTTTTAAAAAACCATGGAACCGCTCCGTGGGCCGCGACCCACACAAAGCCTGACCGTTGGCAACGGTCAACTGGTCCAATGGTCCTTTTCTTTTTTTTTTTTTTTAATTTTCTCATTATAAATAGGCCCTTCCCCCTCTCAAATTTCTCACATCAATTCACAATTCTTTCTCTATAATTCTATTCTCTCTCAAAATTATATTCTCTCAAAATTCTCTTAGTTAATTCAATCTCAAAATTCTCTCACTTTTTTTTACTATATTTATTTT
>CAODLS010213537.1:0-16344 GCA_948243855.1 Flueggea neowawraea | reverse complement strand
CCCCCCCCCCCCCCCCCCCCCCCCCCCCCCCCGGTCATGTCAGTGGATTAGTACCTCATGCATATTTGGAATTCTTCGTTGTTTAGTTTATTCTCGTTATCCCGTAACGTGAGTTCCATCCCATAATAGATTGATTTTGTTAGGATTTACACCAAGATTGAGTGGATTTCTTGAAGATTGAAGGAATCTCAATGGGTTCTTTCATTCTCTCTTGTTTTCGTTTCATTATTTTTGTTATGTTTGTTGCAATCATGAACTAAGTTAACATGCATCTAGGTATGGAGAACCCTAGGACGAATTTGTGATTGAGTTTCGTTCATTTGTTCAAGAATTGTGGGTCAGTCCTATACTAATTGCATGTATGGAAATCGAGAGGTTTATCGAATGTTTAGAGTAGCTCATAAGTGAGAAGAGTTGCACGCAAACCTAGAGATAGATCGACGTAAATCTTCTGGATTAAGGTCAAACTTAATATGGCAATTCATAAAATTTGGTAATGCAACATTAGGGGTTTTAATTAGGAAGAGATTCCGGTTAATCAACTTAACGTTAGAGGTTAACTGAATCGAGAGAGAGAAAGAGAGAGAGCGAGAGAGGTTAATGTACTTTAGGAATTCTTACGGTCTAATTGTATGAATATTGAATGAACAACGGAGTCAGTTTTGCATAAGAAGTCCTAGGGGGATACTATACCCGGATGCTACTTTTAGCTTGATTGCTTGGTTTTAAATCTCTTGCGTGTTTGCATTTAGTGTTTGCTTATCGGTAATTAATTAGTGTTTACTTTAATTGATTCACCACTTAAGTTGTGTAGGCTAGATAATAGGAAAACGGTAATTACTAGTACTATTAGTCTCTGTGAGATATGACACTCAGTACTAGGGATGAGTATGGGCCCACAAACCTATTTTAAAAAAAATTAAAATTCTTTATTTTTTTTATCAAAATACTATTTAATATATACTTTATTATATAAATTATACTTTAATAAAAACTAAACAACTCTTAAATTTATAATTGACATCATTTTTACTAACTGATAAAACATAATACATCTAATTAATATTAAAATACTATAAATTATATATAAAAAATATTAAAATATATATAATAAATATTTGGGCCCAGCCGGCCCGCCGGGCCAGACCATTAGCCCGGGTCCGACCCTTTTCTTTTTAAAAAACAACCGGGCTGGGCTGGCCAGAAATCATTGGCCCCTCCCGACCCTTTTTCTGGGCCAGCCCGCTGGCCGGGCTGATTTGCCTATCCCTACTAAGTACTCAAGTCCACATATTACAGTCCAATAGATGCGCTTGCCCTTCTACCAAAATAATAAAGATTGAAAAGCCGGTTAAATATTGTTCGAATAATGTTTTAATACCAAGTTTGCTCAAAAGTTTACACATACAAATTTTTTATTCTCATCCATTTTCTTACAAACAATTGCATGTGTCTTATTTGTTGTAATAAATTGAGAAATTGATTAAAATTAAAAATAAAAAAGATCTCTCTCTCTCTCTCTCTCACTCTCGCTCTCATCTATTGTTGTATTCCGATAAAAATAATCAATTTTAAATTGTTATCAATTTTTAAAATTATATCTCTTTTTTCACATTAGTTTTCATAGATAGAATGTAAAATAAAAATTATAAAAAAAAATCAAGTGAATACTAAATATTAAATGGATACTTAATATTTGTTTTTAAAAAAGGTCATACTCATGTAAATGATTTGCTCCCTAAAATTCAAATGTAGGATTAAGTAATAGCAATTTGGAAAACAAAGGGAGTAAATTGTAGGTTTGAATAAATCTTAGGGATGACCATGTCAATTATGCTTCGGTGAATTCATTGGCTAAAAATGAGGCAACATTTCGGATGGTACTATAATGAGGACTCCTAAAATGAGTCTTCATTGAGGACTCCTTTATAAATTAAGTAACTGATGCTCAAATTAAATAATTCTAACAACAATTAAGTAACAATCATGATTACTTAATTTATCATAAAATTAAGTAACCGATTAAAATTAAGTAACTGATCAAAATTAAGTAACCGGTGACCAAATTAAGTAACGACATTCAAAATTAAGTAAATTTTGGAACTAAAATTAAGTAACTGATGTTTAAATTAAGTAACTCAAGTCCTCAGTGAAGACTCTTTCTAGGAGTCCTCATTGTAGTACCACCGATTTGGGGTATTGTTCAAAAATTAAAATCAAATGGGAACCGTTGAACCGTGTGGGTGTTTGGCGCATGGATTCCACGATCAATTGTGATTCCACAAGTGGTACGATCTTCTTGTCTGTCTAAGTGGTCCCTTCGTAATAAAGGGCAAACAATAATAAACGCTTGAATTAAGAGAAACATATTGGGCAAACTGAAATATAAGGGGCACTTGAGAAATATTGGAATTTTTTACTGGACATTTTTACAGTTCACCTTGTAATATTCCCTTCTGGAATTAATTGTGGTTAATATAGCTAATGGACATATTAGTTTTTGAGTTAATTATGCAGGTGTTAGAAAATTTTCGGTTCATACTTTGGCTGCTTTTGGAGAGCGGAAGCGACTCAAAATAAAAGAGAGAATCAACACCAAGAATTTAGAGTGGTTCGACCAATCTTGCCTACGTTCACTATCTAAGTCTCACCACTTAGAGTTTCCACTATAATGGTGATTGATTTTGGCTCAATCCAACAAAGCCAATACAAGGAGGTTGATTCCCGCAACACATACAAGGCCTTCACAATGTTGTTTTCCTTAGGTTCACAACAAACCTTTACAATGTTATTTTCTATAGGCTTACAACAAATCTTTCTCACACTCTCAAAGTGTATTCAAAGTGTTTACTGAAAGTCCTAGTAAGGGGCAATGGAATGACAATCCAAGAGGGAGGTGAATTTGATTTTTAGTAAGTTAAAAACTTTGTTGAAAATATTTTGCAAATTAAAACAAATAACAAAGTTTTATTTCAAACTTAAATCAAAGAGTAAATGTGGAAGCTCTAAAGATCCAATCCACACACAACAATGTAAATCAAATGCAAGTGCAAGGCAAAGTAAAGAGAGTAGGGAGAGAGAGATCAAAGCCCAGTATTTATAGTGGTTCGTTCCTCTTGAACTATGTCCACTCCTCTAGCTCAACTAGAGAGTTCAATCCACTAAAGATTCTTCCTCACTTGTGGGTAAAGGGAAACCGTTACACCTTGTTTTTGCAGGATCAACAAGCAAACCTTTTCCCTAGTTTTGCAGGCTCAACTAGAAAACCTTAACCACTAGTTTGTGTGGGCTCAACTAGCAAATCGAACCACTTATTTTTGCGGGATCAACAAGAAAATTGAACTCTAGTTTTATAAGGCTCACTAGCAACTACTCTTGTTTTTCTAAGGCACAACAAGGAAACCTATCTACTCCAAGCAAATAACTCTGCTTGTCACAAATTTTACCCTAAGTTATAGCAGATTAAAGCTTGCTCAAGCCCAATAGTAAGATAGCAAGTAAATAACTCAAATGGGTTAGAAAGGTAGAAGTGAGAGAAAAAGTAAATAGCAAGTCTTAGCAAATGTCTCTCTTGTGCTACTTCTGACATTGGACTTCTATTTATAGCCACTTGAAAGAATATAGCCGTTGGAGCCTTGAAGTAGCTGTTGTGATAGAATAAAACATTCTGTTTTAAATGATGTCACCTTGTACAATGTGCATTGTATCTCCCTCTACGTGCGTTGTACTTTGCTCCATTGAGTTCTGCCTGACTTGCTAACAATTCAACGTGTCTTCCAAGAACTCCAGTAGCCACATCCTTGAATGGATTGTCATCAATGTGCATTGTATCTTCTTCAACGAGCATTGATCATACATCAACGTGACTTGTAGCTTGTTCAACGGGCGTTGTTCTTTGCTCCAGAATATGCACAATCACCCAGTGAATCTTCAACGTGCGTAGCACCACATGCAACGTGCGTTATCGACTCATCTCAAGATTACACCTTTAATCCACGTCAGTGTGTCAGAGAATATTCAAATTCAAATATTGAGGAGCGTCTTGGCTTTGTCCTCATTTGACCGCATCAACGTACGTTGCACCATTTGTAACGTGCCTAGCGAATTTCATCAAAGATTGCACCTTTAGCTTTACAATGCGCATTGTATCATCCAACAAGTCCAATAACGTACGTTGTAGCTTGTGTAACGTGTGTTAATGATCATCTGATACTTTTTCACTTATTGAATGGATGATCTATGCGCCTTGTATCGAGTGTAACACGCCTTAATGACATTTTCATTATGATCAACATGACTTGCATAGGCATAACGTGCTTTGTATCAAGATATCAACAAGTCTGTAACTTAGCACATCTTTCATGAATGTTTTGCAATCATCATCATCAAAACCGAAGTCAACATTTACAAACAATGAAGTTCTATACTAGAGTTGAATATTTGAGTTTGATGCTTGAACTTTGATCTCTAACTTGATTTGGTATTTTTTTCTTGGATGGAATTGATAGGAGTTTTGAGACAATGAATTTTGATATTGTTCAACTAGTTTTTGGCATTCCTATGCCATATGACCATTGCTTTGAAGAATATAGGCATTAGAGTGCATTTAATGCTTTTGCAGCCTTCTGTGATTATCATAACGTACATACCAAATACTCCAACATAAATTGATCATAGTGGAACCCAGATGACGTACGTTTCATGTTGCTAACATACGTTGTGGATGATTCATGTACGTTACCTTAGCCTCACGTACGTTGTTTTTGCTCCCAGTAGCTTCAGTCTGCACTCAGCTCCTTCATGACATACACTGCTTGTTTATTATGTACGTTAGGCCAAAGTATGACCTATGCTATTTCACTATAACGTACATTAACTGCTTCTGAGACTTTGTTTTGTAATTTTGACCTTTCCAATGTGTTTCTCTTTAAGTCAAACGTTTTGCTCGTCACCAAAACCTTTTGTTCATCATCAAAACATTGAAGAAACTTAATTTTGATCACCCATTGATCCAATAACATTGCGTCATAATTAAATAGTCAATTTTGAAACAAGGGCAAAGCAAGGTGGGTTCGGGCGGGGTCGATCAATCCCATAGAGGTTCGGCAAACCCCTAATACCCCCTCGTCGTCGACCCCTCCAGCCTTCGAGCCTAAATCATTTCTCACTGCCCTTTCAGGCATGGGTCATCGGAAAAAAGACGACCCTTGCCTTTATTTTTTAAACCAGTGTAAAACAACGATGTTTTGCCTTAGTTTTTTTTAAATGAAGTCTGATTAAAAAAAAAGGTGTTTGAGGAGCAGAAGGGCAAAACATTAAAGTAAAATGAGTGAATTCGAGACAAAAGAGAGGCAAGAGATGGAGAGAGGCAGAGAGAGAGAAGCGATTGGCAAGAGTGAAGAGTTCGTCCAGTCGTCATCATGTCATCCGCCTGCGCGTTCACTGTCTACATTATGTTCATACAGAAGAGCAAGTAGCAGATATATTCACTAAGTCTCTCACTACTCCATTGTTAAACCAAAGGTGTTTAACATTTATATCCCTTTGTGTTTTGATGATGAACAAACTTGGATTTGATTCTTAACCATATCCGTTCAATTCTAACTCGAGTATCATGCTATACAACTCGAGTAATCAAGGTGTCCAAATGAGCCAGTGTTGAGAAGATAAATCACATCATTAGGCATGGAAAATCAACTCAAGTATCATAAATGCGTAACTCGAGTTGTCTAAAAGTCATCTAACTCAAGTAACAAAATCTACAACCCGAGCAAGAGTGAAACCCATAGGCTACAGTTCAAATGATCTAACTCGAATAAACATAAGTGCAAGTCGATTTGTCCATGTGCCATATAACTCTAGTAAACTAAGGACATAACTCAATTTAGATATCCAATAGTATCATAGATGAAAATTCAACTCGGGTATCATTGTTCATCACTTGAGAAACAAAGGTCTAACTTGAGTAACCAGTTGTATAACTTGAGTAATCACTTAGAGACAAAAAGACTGACGCATACAAGGATTAAACCATACTTCTTACTTGAGTTACATATTTCAGGGGTTGTCTACTACAAATGGCTAACTCGAGTAAGCCAAATCTCTAAGTCAAGTTAGAGGCTGTGTCAAAACATTAAATGAATAATTACTCTATCTCACAATGGTTACAATCAATACCCCAATAGATACCAAGGGTTGGAAAGCTATAAATAGCCACTTGATGCATCAAAGAAGTTGTTGTTAACTTCTTGCAATCATCTTACAACAACATCTAATTTTCTCGTACTTATATTTGCAAATCGTCCACATAGCTCTTAATAGTGACTTTCACTTGCAAATTTATTATTTCTTGAGAGTGTTAATTATTGATTTCATTCTTCTTTGTTAATCTTATCATTGTATTAGAAAGAGGATAGTTTTCTTGTTTGTTTCGAAAATAAGGGCTACTTTGTGTAGATGTTTAATCTTGCACACATTGAAGCAAGAGGTTGTAGCGATCTAATCTTGCATCCATTGAAGCATGAGTTTGTAGAGGCTTAATCTTGGACCCATTGAAGCAAGAGTTACGATGGATTCAAAATCTCAAGGGGAAGTGTCATGACCCCTTGTAGGCCCATGATCGGTGTACGAGGCGAACCGTCTAAGGGAGCCCAGCCCATCTCGTACAAGCATCATATAACATAAACATATTGCTACCCAAAACATTTATTAAATAATTTAATAAAAATTTTAGACAAAATATCAATTTTATAATTAAATGAAATATGTTTGTAGAAAACCAAACAAATGTAATAGTATTTTTAAACAAATTAGGTTATCAAAACATACCTAAGCACAACCATAACCCACAAATACCCGGTGAAGAGCTCTAACATCAATACAAAGAGAGCCCAACCAAAAAGGGCGTCACTAACCAAAAGACACATCACTGGTATCCAAGATGCGAAAAAGTTGCCGAAGCCAAAAAACAGTGAACCTGCGAAATTAAATCAACAGTAGACAAAGAAACAAATGGGGTTAAACCCAGTGAGGAATAACACTCCAGACCTCCTAATACGTGCCTCACAAAAACTGTTTTGAAAACAATTCAAAAGTACCACATGCAGGTATAGACATTTACATATACATATATACATGTTATAGGTAATAGCTTTTCGAAAATCATTTCGAAGATCTTTCGCAAGCAAAGTATCTTGCAACCACAAAAATGTATTAACAATCATTTCGATTCATAAAACATGTTTCCATAGTCAAAAACATATATTATTGATAAGGGACCATAATCATAGGTGTGCTCGTGGCACCATATAACATGGGTGATGTGGACTCTGCCACTATCATAACAATTCACGTGTTGGATCAGAACACGTAGCTACCAGTATTCCTGATAGCTGGGATTTCATAGTACATATATCATTGGTATACCAAATGCTACTTCGACCCCATAGCATAGGTGTCCCTTATCATAAAAAAAAAATCATTGTCTTACATAACATAAATCATAGGCATGCAACTTATCATTTGAAATCATAGAAGATATATATATATATATATATATATATCAATTTCATAAAACATAGTGTTGATTATAAAAATCACATAATCATTTTATTTATTTAACCAATCCTTAGATTAGTCTATTGTTCATAAACATGTTCAGCACATCATAAAACATAATAGCAGTTTCAAGACACATCCTATGCGTCTGAAGCTGCTATCCACTTACCTGGATGTCCAAGCGGTATCACCAGTCAAGCCTCGCTTGTCGGTGACCGATCTCGCTGGCAGAAACAAGAAATGAACATGTTCAAACATAACATATATCAAAATGTGGTACTGTGGCCATACCAAATGCATAATATGCAAATGCAATGCAAACCCTCATAGTTGCTGAAAACATATATCGAATGTGAATCCATCACTCTCGATCACAAATTCATAGTGTACGTAAAATTATAATTTGGTTCCCAACCACTGTAAAATTACATTTTAGTCCCCGAGACTTGGCAAATTTCAATATAGTCCTCGAAGTCTCCTCAAATTACCAAATGGTCCTCCATAAGTACGAATTCTCAAATTCATCTCTGAACTATCAGAAATTGCAATTTAATCATTAAATTGTAAAATTACAAGTTAGTCCCAAACTTTCATAAATCACACATCTATCTCCAAAGTTTTAGAAATTACAAATCTAGACGAAACCTTTCCAGAAATTACACCAATACCTAAACAGTAAAGATTATTCTCAAAAATACTGAAATCTCGATTCAACTGATAGAAATCAAAACCAACCACCCACATTGACTAATCTCAACCTTAGGAACATCAATCAATCAACAAATTCAACAAACAAACCTCAAATTCGTCCAAAATCAACCAAAAATGAACCTAACCCTAACCCATTCAAAACAACATTAAATCCTTTGATTCAAAGCTTAAATCATGATCACTCCAGACCTATCTAACCTATTCTAGAATCCTCCAACAACATAACATCAAGAATCATATGAAACTTAAACCCATAAATCAATTCGGCCAAAGAGGGAATTTGAAATTTAAAGCATGAAATATGAATCAAAAAAAATGGAAAGAGTATCAATCTTACCTCCAGAGATGATTAGGAACACTCAGCAAGCAATGAGGAAGAGAGAATCAATCTTAAGGTGAGAGAGAGTGAAAAATGCAAATGGCGAATATAATGGTCGGGGTTCATATATATATAGAAAATTGGGTCTCATGTACGTGAATCTAAGGTTAAAGTACGTTAGGAGGACCTCACGTATGTTAAAAGCAAAGTTACATACTTTAACGAGTTAAGAATCGCATTCTAGAACTGAAAACCCAACCCACATACGTCACTGTTCATCTCACTTACGTGAATCATCATAGAAACCCAGCTCACGTACGTCAATCATTGAAAACACGTACATTGCCAAAACAGTGCCTTACGTACGTTAGCCTAAATATTGCGTACGTAAGGGATCCTTTTGTGCATTATTTGCCATATAACGTACGTAAACTCCCTTATTCAGCATTTTCAGAGTTTCCTCACTTTCGGACATGCGCCAGACCATTCCCGAGACTTAACATCATTCAAACTTACATGATTAACATCAATTAACATCCTCAAACACATGTTCAATACCTCAAACATCAAAGATCAGGATCGTAATCTGAACAAAACAAATCGGGTTGGTCGGAATGCTACAGAAGCTAGTTGGAAATGAACGGGGTATTATAGGAAGCTTGAGGAGTAGACATAGGCTAAGAGGGTCGAACCACCATACATATTGGATTTGATTTCTCTATTCCTTCTCTCTTTATATTTATTGTTTGTGGAAATGGATAAATTATTCTTACTTTGTTTTTTTTTTATTGAATATTTTCATAATTGTAAAAATGTTTTTAAGTAAGTTTTAAAAGTTATAAATTCAATTCACCCCTTTTGGATTGCCATTTCGGCCAACATCTATCCTTCTATACATTATTATTATTATTATTATTATTATTATTATTATTATTATTATTATTATTATTATTATTATCCAAGATGAGCTTGTTAAACATTCGTACTCGTAGGGCTCATCTTAAAGGGAGTATAAGGAGAATAAAAGATCACAGGAAATTACTTGAATGATGTTATAATGACTCTTTCATTTTATAGGTCATTTTCTATTGTTTTTTTTGTACAGGTTAGACACTTAGCAAATTTTGTTAGATGTCATTTTCTTAACAACTCATTTATTCCATTACACCTGAAAAGTGTGTGTAATTGTATATAAATTCTCACCTATATAACTTTCATTGTGTGTGAATGATACAATAATTGTATTCACCAATTTCTTGCTTTATTGTGAATTTAATTCTTTTTAGCTCTGTTCACGTTAGTTATGCTATTTTTTTTCATGCTTATTGTCATTTAATCTTTGAACCAACAATAAGTTCCCCTTTGATGACTCTAATAAATAATTTCTACGAACAAATAATGACCAATCCTGTTAGGCTAATATCTTTACTTGCAGCGGCCTCGAAGCAATTTCACAATTGTCAAGACTATCAAGGTTGAAAGAAACAATCCTAAACATATGCTCAATGTCATAGAAAATATTTTTATAAAATATCACATCAGTAAAAAATAGTTAGAGATGGATCTATCATACCCTATATGTTTTAGCCCGACTTCAAAAATGCCAATTTTGCATAACTTCCATATATGGCTAGAACCATATAATTGTAAGGAGAAACAAGAGGGTCAACTGATAAAATACTTTTTTTTTATGGTTGTCGCCCATAAGATTTGAACACAATATATAATTTACAAGTCATTCTTTGCTAATTAGTTGAACTACCCTTCATGGGTGTCTAACAAAGTTAACTTTATGTATCATAATTATATTATTATGTTGACTCCAATCAACTAGTAAATAAGGCAAATAAATGGTAATGTTTTTCTTAAAAGGGTTCATCAACCTTTTATCTAACATTTTATGATTGGCAAAAGGCAACCAGTCATTAGCAGAACCAACACACATCTCACTAGAAACTAAGAGATGTACACGATAAATTTGTTCTTCACAAATACTATATAATCTCAACTTGTTATGACTATTTGTTGCTGGGATCATCAACATTGGCAACACTTGTTTATGGTGTTCGTGCATTAATGTGTTCCTTTTGTACTCATTTGTAATTAGATTCCACTCAATGCAAACAACGCCAAACTGAATTCTATCAACCGATTCAAATAGATTGTCCATGAATGTGTATGCAACAAGTTTTGGAATTCAAAGATGAAATAAATTCCTTAATCGTTAATAATTTGTAAACAAATCAGTGTCTGAATTATTTTTTAAAAGGTAAGGGTTTATGGTTTTAAGTTTTTAGGGTTTAGAGTTTTAAGACTTAGGGTTTAGGATTTTAGGGTTTAAGCAGTGGCAGTGCCACATGAGGACCATCAGGGGGCCCGAGCATGCTATCAGAGGAGGGCCATAGGAGTGCCCCTCCGGCGGGGCTCCGCTCCGCTCCGCTTAATTAGATGAACCAAGCACCTGTTGGGTTCACGCTTTTATGGAGTTGCAGGTCTGCAGGGATGAAGAGAGCTTGAGGAGAAGAGCTGTGGATGTTAAAGAAGTGATAAAAGATGAAGACGAAAGCTTTGTTTTAAAGATTATACCAAAGAAGTAGAAATTGATCATGTCATGACCCAAAATGGGGCAGCGACCGGCGTACGAGGCGAACTGTCTAAGGAAGCCTGACCTATCTCGCACAAGCCTCGAAGAACAGAAACATCTACCCAAATTCATGTTATTAACCTGCTTATTAGTCATATTAAAACATTATACAAAGATATGTTTTAGAAAAATAATATCCAGAATATTATTACATAAGTATAATGCAAAAAGGCTAAATAAGTAATTTAAGTAAAACCGTTAAACATTATTTATTAAATACAAGTAATAACCCATTACTCGGTGTGGAGCAACTAACATAACAAAAACTCAATCCGGACAATAGGGCACTCACTTAGCGTGGAAGAATCAAATGACCGCTATCAAGATCACTTGAAAAGTGAAGTAAAACAAAAATAGGAAAAAGAAAAAGGAGTAAGAATCCCTAGTGAGTGGATAACACATCAGAGCGGCTCAGGCTCCTCAAAAGGATTTTTGAAAACAGTTCAAAAATATCACATGTAGATATAAGTGCATATACATATACACTCCTATATATTAATAATATTTCTAAAAATCATTTTGAAATCCTTTGCAAACAAGGCAGACAACAATTAGTCACCTAAACTGACTAAATAAAGTGTAATAACCCTCCCGTTTCAATCAATTCTCTATAGCGTTCTGACCGATTTCTACAATGTCTTTGGTGGAATGTCATTTGATTTTGGATGATCCTAGTTCAATCCCAATTTGAACCTCAAATGATTGAGGTGATGTTTTGATATTTGGAGGTGTTGATAATGCTTTAAGAATATTATCCATGAAATTTTGGGTTGGTTAAATTCTGGGAGTGATGGGATTTGTGATTTGAAGTTAAGAACACATTTGAGAGGTGATTTTGCGCACATAGAGCTTGCTGGAAGCCATCTACGTGCATAGAAGAAGCACCTACGCACGTAGTAGGTGATTCAGGTTGATTTGGGGGAGGTATAAGTCGTCTATGTGCATTGTAGAAGGAGCCACACACATAGATCATGATCTGGGAATGATCTGAGAGATGTTCATGCCGACTACGTACGTTGTGAAAGGTACAATGCACGTACAACAAGCACAACATACATTGTGTTGGGTATAACATACGTAGATCATGGATTCTGGAAATACAACGTTTCTGGATTGAAAACTAACCACATCTATGTGTACAGTACACGGTTCAACGTATGTTGTCATGAGGTATAACGTACGCTGGCCTTTTAGTTATGTGACATGTTGCATTTCAATCCGTTTGCCTTATAAGCACACCTCACCCAAGTTTTTCATCATTCGTTCTCATTTCCTTTCCAAGTCTCTCTCAACTCTTCTAAAACTCTCTCTCATGGTCTCTTCTTTGTTACTTAACATCTCTAGAGGTAAGATTCTGCATCTAATTTCTTCTTTTTGTCTGTTTCATGTTTCTAATCTCTTAATCTCATTTGGGTTCAATTTGACCTAGTTCTTTCAGATCTGAGTGATTCGGTTGAGATGGATGTTGGGGGTTGTTAGATGATGATTGTATGAGGTAAGATCATTCTTCATTTCCTATTATTTCATCATTTTCATGCATCAATCTCGAAATCTCTTTTTGGTCGAATTTTCTTCTAGGGTTCGAATTTGATGTTTCTGTTGGAGACATTGTTAGATAATGGTTGTTTATGATTTTTTGAGGTTAGATTAACATGAATCAAGCCTTGAATCAGAAGATTTGAGGTTGCTTTGAATGGGCTAGGGTTTGATTCGTGTTTGCGAAGACTCATAATGATTTAGAGTTGTTTTTGAGAAATCAATCATGGATTTGAGTTCCTGAGGTTGATTATGATCATTATAAGGGTTTGAAACTGGTTTCTATCGGTTGAATTGAGAAATGAATTTTTGAGGTAATTTTCCCATAAGGACGAAACTTGACATTTTGCAAGTTTTAGGTTAAAAATATAGTTTCTAAATATTTTGGAGACTGGGTTGTAATATTTCATCGAGGTCCGAATTTCGATGAGCGATAGACTTTCGATTAGAATAGGATTTCTGAAGCCGATAGCGTCTGAGTCTGCATTTGCATTTCATGCAGATTTTTTATTGCCATAGTCATTGTGTTTGATCTATTGTGAATATTTGTTTCAGCTCAGTTGATTTTCTAACATGACCAGAGATGATCAACCATCGACTGGCGGTCAGTGATTCAGAGTTTGGAAGCTCAGCATCCAGGTGAGTGGATTATAGCTTCAGACACATAGGTTGTGTATCTTCCAATTATACGTTTTCATTGTGCTATCACCTTAGCATGAAACCGGAATAAATTAAGGATTAGGAATCTTAAAATCTGGTCTATGCGAGGACTTGTTTGTTATTGACTGGTTTTTGGAAAACCATTTATGTTTTGGAAAAGAGTAGTGGTACTCTGTTTTGAAAGATTTTGTGCTTCGACGAAACATGAATTGTTTTTGAAATAATATAATTTGATTATATTATATTTTAAAATATTTCGAAAAGAAATTCTGAAAGTCGTTTTTGGTAAAACGATTGATTGTTGCATACTTGGTTTTGCAAATCATACCATTATGAATTTGATGAATATTTTGGAAACCATACTTATATTAAAGTATGTTTTGGAAATCAATATATAAGTTGTCTTATACATCCTTTGGTTTTGATAAACCCGGTCGTATAACCATTTTTGATTTGTTTTGATATACCCGGTCTCAGGACTGTTTGTTATTTGATTTGAATACACTATGTATATGTTTTAGAGACGGGACACCTCTGCTACGAGGTATGTAGCCTTTGGTGTACCAATGAATGAGACAACCCAGCTACCAAGGGTGTCGGTAGTCATGTTGCCTGACGAGGCACATGATTTGATATTGATAGAGGCGGGTCCTCATCACACTATGGCTGGTCCACACTTTTTGTGAGTGGTGGCAGAGTCCACATCACACTTGTTTATGTCTAGTGATTGGTGGCAGAGTCCACAACAGGCTTGCTTTGGTCCCGGATCTGCGTTATATATTTTTAACTCTTGTATTTATGGAATACGTTTTGATTTTTAACGGTGGTAGGGCAAACCTCAACTAATGGCGATGGTGGGGAAAACCTCATGAGTTGAGTCTAGGGGAATCCCACATCTGCAGGTTGAGTATAAGCGAATCCCACACCGATAAGATATGATTTTGTAAATAATACTATTAGTATTATGATGCTTACAAGGAAAAGTTTTGATTATGAGGTTTTGACAAGAACTACAAAGGTTTTAAGTTCACGTTTTGTTTTGTTATTGAAAGCGCATTGGTTTTGATGGATTTAAGAAATATTCATGAAAGTTTTTGATAAACTCATGAATGATTTCGTGTATGTTGTTTGTTTTGATTGCGAATGATTTCGAAATGATTTTCGAAAGGCTATTATGGTATAGTATGTATACATATATTTATATGTTGTCTACATCTGCATGTAGTATTTTCGAACTATTTTCAAAACAGTCTTTGTGAGGCACGTATGAGGCAATCTGGAGTGTTTTCCCTCACTGGGTTGACCCTCTTTTCTTTGTTTTGTTTTGTCTCCTGTTTATTATGATCTTGAAGGTGACTATTGAGGATTATGATCTTTGACATTTGATGCTCAATGAGGTATCCTGGTATTGTGGTTAGTGCCCTTTTGATCGAGCCCCATTGTATGATTAGTAGAGGCTCCACACCGGGTTTTCTATGGGTTTTATTTTAGTTTTTGTTATTGTATTTGGTATTTTAAATGTTTAATTTGAAATTATTTCCGTACAAATCTATATTACATTTTGTTTTAATAAATAATGTTGAAACCTTTAATTGGTTTTTATCATATTTCATTAAATATGATTTTGGGTAATAGTTTTGTATATGGAGGCTTGTGTGAGATGAGCAGGACTCTCATAGACGGTTCACCTCGTACGCCGAACACGGGTCCCAGGAATGGGTCTTGACAAAGGTGATATCAGAGCCTAGGTTGCATAAATCTTGTGTATTTGCATACTCTGATACCAAAAGGTAGTATCAGAGCAATAGGTTTCGAGGATTTGAGTTGTTATGTACTCTAATACCAAAGGTGATATCAGAGCACTAGGTTATGTATTGTAGGGGCGGTTCTGGAGCTTAGGTATCTTTGGTTGAGTCAGTTTGATTTGCCTCTGTATGTCTTTTTGACTTTGTGTCGATACTTCGATAAATGTCTCGGTACTATGGCAAAAGTTGGTAAATTGAACATTTGCATATAGGCTTTGGTTGATTGTTTTGTCCTGGATTGTGTCTTCGGCATAAGAGAGTTTGAGAGGATGCTAGCGACGATTCGTCGTAGCCGCCAGCCAGTTTATTGCGGATCAGCATGTTTCGCGTGATATGTCGGAGGTTGCCATTTTATTACATCAATCTTAACCACCGTTAGTGGTTCAGTTAGATATGGATGAGCATTTGCTCACATCATTGAAAGTACTGAACGATTCCTTGTCGTTAGGTAGCCAGAGGTCAACCAGCAATAGTTGCTCCGACTGTTGTACCTACAATCGATTCTAGTAGCTAGTATGGGTAGAGTGGCAGGTTCTCTTCATGAGTGTCAAATCAATATGGAAATAATTAGGATGTCAATTTGGGGTAACTGAGCAGTTACCTACAATTTCAAGCTAGGGCTTCAATGTTCTAGGTATGCAAGCAAGGGTTCAATTCCTTGATGTAATGGTTGTGAGAGAAAATGTCTTGGGCAGTGTGGCCGACTCAAGCACCACTACTATCTTTGTAAGCAGCCAGGGTATGAGATGGTCGAATGTCCTAACTCTGGTATTCCTTCTACCTCTGTACTTTTGCACAAATATTTCTTTGGAAGTTTGCGAACTTTTGTGCATTCCTGCATAGATTCTTTTGAACTTCTGTGCCTCTTTGTATACAAAGTCTTTGGATCTTTCGAGCTTGGCATATGTTGATATGCATTTCCTATAGCCTTGTTTGTTGCAATATCCTTTCTACTATATCTGGTTAGTAGGATATTCTGTGAGGAATTCGGTGGGAATCCTTTGTTTCGAAGAATTGAATGTAAGTGATTCAGTGACATGAGCAATTGTCGATTTGCTATCCGAGGACAGGTTTTGGTTTTGAGAGTTTGAGGTATATGGTAGTGAATCAGG
>CAODLS010213530.1:0-16658 GCA_948243855.1 Flueggea neowawraea | reverse complement strand
CTTATATTGCTTAGCATGTTTCTTGATCTCAAGTTGATTGATATAACAAATGAAATTGATAAACCACTTTATTAATTCATTCGAGTATGCAAACATTCCATCAATCCCACTCATCAAGTGGCCAAGAGATATCACTCTTCATAAGAGGAACAAATCCATCACTCTTACTATCACTCCTTTACATGATTCATGACATATCCAATCATAGTCTTTATTGTTACCCTTTTACGGATAATGTTTGACTAAGTCAAAACATGTGATTCCTCATGTAGGAGTCAATAGTGAGTTTCAGTCAGAGGGCTCAAACATCACCACTGCATGAAAGCTACTTTGTGACAACAATCCATGAAGTGCTTTCACAGCGGGTCAGTCCAATACATGTTCCTCAACATGTATCTATGTTCTAATTTGATATCTCATATCCATAATCAGTAAAACATGATTATCCACTTAGCAACATACTAATCTTAATTCATCATCATTCTCATGATAATGATCGATTAGGACATTTAGAATAGTATCCTTTTTATCTTTATGGTTTTACTATCAAGTCACGCACTTGATGATACAATGAATAATAGACTATTCATGGAGTTTTATCTTCATAAAACAAATAATATTTTATAGAAATAAAATGCCTCTTTTTATTAAATAAACCAAATGACAATGTATACATGATCGAACTAGGGCACAAAAATAACAGGCATCTCCAATGATGTAGGATCTTTACTCCAAAGATGTTAAGCCTTCTAGAACGGAGACCCGCTCTGATATCACTTGTTGGAGAATTTTCCAAGGAATTTCTTAGTTGATTTTGGAGAGCAAAAGCGAGTTGAAGTGAAGAGAGAAAACAACACCGCAATTTATAGTATTTCACCCAATCATGCCTACTTCCACTACCTAAGTCTCACTACTTAGGATTTCCACTATAACGATGATTGATTCTAGCTCAATCCAATAAAGCCTTACACCAAGGTTAATTGCGGCTCACACCTCCAAAGCCAACAAGGTTGATTGCAACTCACACATCTATGGCCTCCAAGGTTAATTACGGTTGTCCCCTCTAAAGCCTACCCAAGGTTGATTTCGGCTAAAACCTTTAAAGCCGTTAAAATTTTATTTTCTATAGGTTCACAACCAACCTTTCCTCACTCTCAAAGAGTTTTACAAAACATTTTACAAAAGATGAAAGCTCTATGATGGGAGTACATGTGTTTGATTCATGCTCATAATCTTCTCTCTAGCTTGAATTTGGTGTTTTGGGGGTGATGGAATGATGAAAGTGTTTTAGACTTGAAAGCATATGATCATCCACGTTTGTCTGCCCTTCCTTGATATATTTATAGCTTTTCCAAGCCATTTGATTGTTGGTGCAATGAAACTAGCTGTTGGAGTGAGTTTATAGTTGTTGCAGACTTTTAGACCATTCATAATGTACGTCGTACAAACCCTGCTTACGTTGTCTACAAATTCTCCAGGTCTACGTACGCTGTTCTTGCATAACGTACGTTGATCATAGCCATCTCTCCAGATGACGTATGTTGTGATTTCCTAACGTATGTTGTTTTGGCACTTCAGCATTCCAGTGGCTTTTTTTTGCATTTAGCTTCACGTCTACGTACGTTGTGCATTTGTCACGTACGTTGCTCTTCACTGTGACATACGTTGTACATATATAATGTATGTTATGGCACTTCTAGTGTCTTGATTTGCAGTTTCGAGCTTTCCAACATGTTCCACTCTAAGTCAAATGTTTTTCACATCATCAAAACATAAAAAGAACTTAATGTTGATCACCCTTGATACAACAGTCAAGCCCACGAAGACGAGGAGTGCTTAAATGTTAAGTATTTGATCTCCATATTGGCTTATGGAGATCACTTAGGTTTATCGACCATGTCATGTCACATTTTAATTATGTTTAATACTTGTCAATACTTTGATAGTCAAAATATAGGTTCTGCCAAAGCAGGGTGTATTAGACGATCTTAGGAAGATGAGAGATAGGTAATGGTGATATCCATGAGTTTAAATATGGTTAGACTTAACTAGGCTATCAAAATGATTTTGCCAAGGGCAAAAGATGGGATTTCATATGCCAGGACATGAGATGTCAAAATCTCACAGAATTCAAGAATTATATATAATATAATTGAAAAAATTTCCTACCAAAATAGCTTACTTTTAAGTGTTGAGCCAAAGCCAAGCTTGAAATTAAGTGAAATATGGATCATGACCCACTAAGAAACTATAAGATTGTTTCCAAATTGATTAGAGGGATATTAATTTGATTAAAATAGTGGGAGTTTTAAGACCTCGTTTAGTAAATACATTGCATGTTTTTGTATGTAGACTAATGGCATGAAACAACAATACTTCAAACTTTTCATTACGATCTATCCTTGAAAAGGAAAAACTTAGTAGGACTAACTTCCTTGACTGCTTTAGAATTTTGAGGATTGTCCTTAAACAATAAAGGAAGCTTTATGTCCTAGAACAAGAAATTCCTCATGAACCTGCAAGCAATGCCCCTATAGCTGAAAAGGATGCTTATCAGAAGCATTTAAATGATTCAGTGGGTGTGACTTATCTTATGCTTGCTACCATGACCCTTGAGCTTCAAAAGCAATTTGAGGAAATTGAAGCATTTGAAATGATCGTTCATCTCAAGGAAATGTTCCAAGAGCAAGACCGCTAAGAAATATTTGTAACTACTTAGGCATTGAATGCATGCAAGATGACTCTAGGCACTTTGGTAAGTGCTCACGTGCTAAATATGAAAGGCTACATAGATCACCTCGACAAACTTGGTGCTCCTATTATTTAAGAGTTGGCTACGGACCTGATTATGGGTTCTCTACCCGAAAGTTATGAACCGTTTATCAAGAACTACAATATGCACCACATGGAGAAGTCTATTTGCTGAGTTGCATGGGATGTTGAAGAATGCTGAAAAGAACATTCAGAAAACAAATCTTGTGCTTATGGTTCAATGAAAGAGAGTATGAAAAAAGAAAAGTAAGGGCAAAGGTAACAATGCTGGTAAGGGCAAGGAATAGTCCAAGCCCAAGACCAAGAAGCCCAAGCCACCCAATGAGGTAGTTTGTTTTTTCTGTAATGAATCATGTCATTGGAATAGGAACTGCAAGATTTACTTGGAAGATCTAAAGAAGAATCATAACAGGGATACTACTTCACGTATTTTGTTATAGAAGTCAATTTATCTACTTCTGCTTCATGGGTATTAGATATTAGATGTGGATCTCACATTTGTGTAAATGTTCAGGGTCTCAGAAGCAGTAGATAATTGGTTAAAGGCTAAGTGGACCTGCGAGTTAGAAATGGGCAACAAGTTGCTGCATTAGCCGTAGGAGCCTATTATTTAGCTTTGCCTAGTGGACTTGTTTTACAATTAAATAATTGTTATTATGTGCCTACTGTGAGCACAAACATTATCTCAGTTTCTTATTTAGATTTGGATGGATTGTATTTTATTATTAAGAATAATAATTTCTCCATTTACCATGGAGACATTTTTATGGATCTGCACAATTATCCAATGGTCTCTATGTTCTAAACTTGGAACAACTAAACCCATATATAACATTAATACTAAGAGATTTAAATCCAATGATTTGAATCCAACCTACTTTTAGCATTGTCATTTAGGCCATGTGAATAAGAAACGCATTTCAAAACTCCATAAGGATGGACTTATTGATTCATTTGACTTAGAATCATTTAAAACATGTGAATCTTGTTTGTTAGGAAAAATGAATAAGGCTCCTTTTACTAGACATGCTGAAAGGGATAGTGATTTATTAGGGCCTTATACATACATATGTTTGTGTGCCAATAAGTTCAATTGCAAGAGGAGGTTTTCAGTACTTCTTCACTTTCACCGATGATTTTAGTAGATATGGTTATGTCTATCTAATGAAACATAAGTTGGAATCATTTGAAAAGTTCAAATTATTTAAGAATGAAGTACAAAATCAGCTTGAAAAAAATATTAAAGCTCTTCGATCTGATCGAGGTGGTGAATATTTAAGCCAAGATTCGACTATTGTCTTAAGGAGTGTGGGATAGTCTCAAAACTCATTCCACCAGGAACACATCAATGGAATGGTGTATCTGACAGAGAAATAAAACTTTATTAGATTTGGTTCTATCAATGATGAGTCAAACAAGTCTTCCAATATCCTTTTGGGAATATGCACTAGAAACTGTTGCATTCTTACTGAACATAATTCCATTAAATGAAGTTGAGAAAACATCATATGAGATATGGACAGGGAAGCGTCCCAATTTATCTTTTCTTAAGAATTGGGGTTCTGAGGCTTATGTCAATCATTTGATTTCAGAAAAGCTAGCATCCAAAACTGATAAATGCTTCTTTGTGGGGTATCCAAAAGAAACAAAGGGATACTATCTTTACATACATTTCAAGAAGAAAGTGTTTGTTGCTCACAATGTTGTCTTTTTGGAAAGAGAGTTCATTTCCAAAAGAGTCAGTGGGAGTAAAATATGTCTTGAAGAAGTTCAAGAGGCACAAGTTGCAACAGAACTGCCTGTGGAAATTCAACAAGACTCACAACCAGTTGTTGAGTCGACATCACTAACACAAGGTCCACGTAGGTCTGGTAGAATTCATTACGCGCCTGAGATATATGGATTCCTCATTCCTGATGATAATAGCATAATGCTGGTGGATCATAATGAGCCCACATTCTACCAAGAGGCAATGATGAGCCCAGATTCTGAAAAATGGCTTCAGGCCATGAAATCTAAAATGCAATCAATGTACGATAACCAAGTTTGGACTTTAGTTGATCCACCTGAGGGTGCTAAGGTTATTGATTGCAATGGGTTCATAGGATGAAACACGATATGACCTGCAAGTCTCGACTTGTCGCAAAATTTTTCAAACAAATTTATGGTATTGACTATGATGAAGTTTTTTTCTCCAGTCATAATGCTCAAGTTTATGAGGATTCTTCTTGCTCTGCGTACTATGATTACGAGATTTGACAAATGGATGTCAAAACAACGTTTCTTAATGGAAAATTACTCAAGGATGTGTACATGACAAAACCATAGGGTTTTGTTGATCCTAAACATCCTAATAAGGTGTGTAAGTTTCAAAGGTCCATTTATGGATTGAAGCAAGATTCACGGAGCTAGAATCTTTTGATGAGGAAATTAAATAATTTGGCTTCCTTAAAAATGAAGATGAACCTTGTGTATAGAAGAAGATTAGTATGAGTGTAATTGTCTTTTTAGTGCTTTATATGGATGACATTATACTCATTGGAAATGACATTCCCACCTTACAGAATCTCAAGCCTTAGTTAGGGAAATGTTTTTCAATGAAAGACTTAGGCGAAGCCTCCTATATTTTAGGCATAAGGATATATAAAGATAGATCCCAAAGGTTAATCAGCCTAATTCTATGTACATTGACTAGGTGCTAAAAAGGTTTAGCATGCAAGACTCTAAAAAGGGATTCTTGTCAATGTCTCATGGCATTAAGCTCAAAAAGTCTCAATGCCTTACCACAAAGGATGAGAGAGAGGTATGAGTAAGATTCCATATGCTTCAGTCATTGGTTCTATCATGTATGTCATGCTTTGCACCCGACCAGATGTCGTTCGTGTTTTGTGCATGACAAGTAGATTCCAGTCAGATCCAAGTGAAAGTCACTAGACCGCAGTCAAGAATATCCTTAAGTACTTGAAAATAGCTAAGGAAGTTTTCTTAGTGTATGGTGGACAGGAAGGTGAATTAGTTGTAAATGGTTACACAAATTCTGGCTTCTAGTCTGACTTGGATGACTTTAGATCGCAATCAAGGTTTGTGTTTTGTTTTAATAGAGGTGTTGTGAGCTGGAGGAGTTCCAAGCAAGACACTGTAGTCGATTCTACTATAGAGGCTGAGTATATAGGTGCTTCAGACACAACCACATAGGCAATTTGAATCAAGAAGTTTGTTAGAATTTTGGGTGTTGTTTCTAGTATCTCAAACCCAATAGAACTTTATTGTGACAATAATGGGGCCATTACCCAACCCAAATATACCAGGTCACATCAATGGTCCAAACACATACTCAGACGTTTCCACCTCATTCGGGAGATCATTGAGAGAGAAGATGTCAAGATATGCAAAGTTGATACAAATGACAATGTTGTTGATCCTTTGACTAAGCCACTACTATAGCTAAAGCATGATCATCATACCAAGTCTTTAGGTATTCAGTTTATGCTTGATTAGGCTTAGTGCGAGTGGGAGATTGTTAGTCATATGTCCTAGCTCAATCACATGTGCATTGTTATTGTTATTTAATAAATATGAGGCATTTCATTTTGGCATATATATTTATATGTTATCATGTTATTTGGTAATGCAGTAACTTGAAAAAAGTATCCATGAATAGTTGATTTTGTCTTATGTCATCAGGTACGTGACTTGATAGTAAAATTTTAAAATAAAAGAATGCTATTCTAAATTGTTCCTGGTCGTTCGTTGTCATGGGAATGATAATGAGTCAATAATGATATGCACTCTGGGAAATGATCAAGTTTTACTAGTCATAGACATGAGATGTCACTCAAAACATAGATACATGTTAGAAACATGATAATTGAATTGACCCACCATGAAAAATACTACATGGAACATGTCATCAGTACTTCTCATCGCAATAGTGATATCTGAGTCCTTCGACCTGAATTCACCATGGATTCCTACATGAAGAGCTTTATATTTTGATATAGTTCAACATCGTCTGTAACAGGATGGTAATACAAGCTATACTTTGACATACGGAAAATTATGCAGAGGAATTTATCCCACACTTATTTGAGTGGGATATCTCTTGACCATTTAACAAGTAGGAATAATGAAATGCATGGTCGTGCTCAAATAAAATTGATAAAGGATTATCAATATCATTTGTCTTTGTTCAGTCTACTTGAGAAATCAAGAAATGTTTGATTAAGCTTTATAAAGATGATGTGATCCATGTTTTATGCTTAATTGAGATATTGTGTGACAAAATGACTAAATATCAAAATGTGTATTAGGTTATCGAGACATGGAATTCACTTAAGTTTGGTTGTTAGAATGACTTGCCAGAGCCCGTTTATGATTTATGGGCCTAAATGGTAATTTGGACCTACTGCCAATATTGAGTGAACCTACAGGATCACACACTAGAACTAACTGTAATATGTCTTTTATGACATATCTTGCTATTATTTTATGTTAACATTTTAAATACAATTAATTGGTTGGTTGTTTTGAAATGTATGATGAAATAATTTGTTTTATAATGGTTTTACAACAAATTAAAATTCGTTTGAGCTTGTCAAAGTAATTTGTTTGACTTAGTCAACAGAGGAAGGAATTTGACTTGGTCAACAAAGCAATTAATATTTATTTTATGAAATAAATATCGAGGGAAAATTTATATTTATTTTTATTAATAAATAAATAATGAAGTAGGATATCCTTGTTAGACAAGAAATAAGAGTATTCTTGTGGCACAAGAGTTAGGTATCCTAGTGAGACTAGGAGTAGGGTTTACAAAAGTCTATTAAAAGGCTTTTATGAAACCCTAGCCGTTTTCACTTTTTTTGGCCGTCCACCTCACTTAAACAAGAGAGAAAAATATCAGCAAGATTTTGAGAGTGTCCTCAAAGCGGTGCTAGCACACCAACCCGAATTCAATTCGTTCGTGTAGATACCAGTAGAGGGCGTTCGTATCCTACAGCATATGTGACTCAATTTCAGCAGCACCTTCTCGTTCTTGTTTCAAAACATTGAGGTAAATGCACGTTCCCTGATCAGTTTTATCAAATTGCTTGGATCCTTGATGGAATTCGTTCACAAAAATTTAATTTTACGCTGCGCGTGTGTCACGGACTCCAACAGAGGGTATGCATCTTTGTTGTGTTGATTTGATGTATCAATGAACTGCGGTTTAGACATAATTAAACAAATACAGATTCTAATTAATTTTCTCCACCCGAACACAGTATTGGATTGCTTTCGTATACATTTTTTGAGGGCTACTAGGAAGGAAGACATTGTGGTTCCAATGGTAGGAAATACACTACTCATACTCTTTGTACGTATTAGTTACAAGTTACAATGCTGATTGGTTTCCTTAACTTTTTTTTTTTCCTTTGCAATTTGAACAAGAAGATTGACTTTGAGAAAAGAGAGCAAGGTTGGGAGAAAATGGTACATTCTTCTCTAAATGATTAGGAGATGAAATGATACTAACATCCGAATCTGATGCTCCTAAAGCCTCAACACTTAGCAAAGAAATCAAGTCTACAACTGTAGTTGGTGCTAATATTCTTAAGGATGGAGCAGATCCTAAAGTCTTGCCCGTTTCTGAATATCCTGATTGGCTGTGGCATTTGATTGGTTGTGAAGGAATTTCGAGATTGACGTTTTGTGTTAATAGAATTAAGTTGTCTATTGGGTGGGTTTGAAATCAAAGATTTGTGTTAGGTGGAATTTTTGGGTTATTGTATTGAAATGAAGATATTCAACTAACAGTAAACTGAAAACTTTTCCATATTTTTTAATTTTTATCATACAAGATAAGTGCCTCCTACTCACAAAATTGTTAGATACTATTAAATTTTATTTTGCTAATTATGTCACAATACATAAATTCACATGTTATTGTAATATTTTAATATAATTGAAATATGACTTTATTTATTTAGTAAATTAAAAATTTAATTTGTAATAAGTAAAATCAGTGGAGAAATTTGATTTTCAAAACGTTACAAATATTATTTTAATATATTTAATTATTCTACAGATGTTGAGTTCAAATTTTATAAGTAATAAATAAAAAAATTATTTAATTTATCTATAATATACTTAACTAAATTTATATACTAAAGATGTTCATAGGTGTTCAACGGTGTACATAGAAGTTCATAGGTGTTCAAATGTATACATAGGTGTTCAAAGATGTCAAAGGTGCACAAGGGTGTTCAAAGGTTTACATAGACGGTCATAGGCGTTCATAGATGTTCAAAGGTATTCATAGGTGTTCAAAGGTATACAAAGATATTCATAGGTGTTTAGAGGTATACATAGGCGTTCATAAGTGTTCAAAGGTAATCATAGGTGTATAAAGTGTT
The DNA here is from genome assembly GCA_948243855.1 of Flueggea neowawraea. Classification (NCBI taxonomy): domain Eukaryota; kingdom Viridiplantae; phylum Streptophyta; class Magnoliopsida; order Malpighiales; family Phyllanthaceae; genus Flueggea; species Flueggea neowawraea. The sequence continues at coordinate 7,491 of CAODLS010213530.1, read as the reverse complement.
GGAATTCGTAACTAAATATATGACATTCATAAGCTTACATAGCAGCGAAAATAACAAAAAATTTTAAACTAGAATTCCACCAAGGATCCATGCACATCAACATACACGATTAGGGTTAGCAATGTTTACCATAAAATTGCTTATATGGTTCAATCAAATGGCAATGTTGGTGTAGATTTTAGTATAAAACTCAAGATCCTTTCTCTCATGTTGCAAATATCACAGCATACAGGGACACTATACAAAAAAGTGTCATCAACTTATGAATTGAATCAAAGCCTTGGTTAGAAAAGGAGAGCTAGAAAGATTCACCTATATGGAAGCATGGAGAGAAGATAGAGATAGAGATAGAAGGAGGAGAACAGCCAATAACATTTACTCGAGCTGATAGAGGAGACATCATCCTACCCCATGATAATCCTTTGGTTATTTCATCAATTGTAGCCAAGTACCCACTCAAGAGAATCCTTGTGGACAGTGGAAGCTCGGTAAATCTTATTTACTAGAATTGCTTATAAAAGATGAACCTTCCTCTTGACCAAGTAAAAATGGTGTCCACGTCGTTGTATAGTTTCATCGATGAGGCAGTACATGTTGTAGGTTATGTACAACTTACAGTTTCTCTAGGAAGTGATTCATGCACTATTACAAGGATGTCTATTTTCGTGATTGTCAAATCCACTTTGTTAGGCTATAATATGATTTTAAGAAGACCTTTGTTGAATGACATGAAGGCAGTTGTATCCTCAGCATATTTTTTGATGAAGTTTCCTACACTAAAAGGAGTAGGAGAAGTTTGGGGAAGACCACAAAAAGGGTAGAAAGTGTTATGTTTCCTCTGTTAAAACAATTGCGAGTGAAGGAAGTCGTGAAACGAAGAAGCTCAAGGAGGCTATGGCAATTGAAGATGCAAGCTCTGAGGGAACAAAACCACAACCTTTAGAATAACTAGAGGTTGTGAAACTGGATGAAAATAATTAAAAAAAAAGCTTGTATATGTGGGAAGCCAGCTCCTAAAGGAGACAAAGAGGGAGATCATTAGATGTTTGAAAATCGCACCACCTTAACGTGGACCAAACAACCTTTCCCGTAAAGCAAAAAAGAGGAATATTCCTCTACAAAGTAAATTAGCACTAGAAGAGAAAGTTGAGAAATTGTTGCAAACAGGGTTCATTTGTGAAGTCTATTACCCAGGCTGGCTAGCAAACACAGTATTGGTCCTAAAAGCTAACAAAAAATGGAGGATGTGTGTTGACTTCACAGATTTGAGCAAGGTGTGGACCAAAGATTTATATCCTCTCCTATGAATTGACAACTTAGTGGACGAAACATCAGGCTATGAGTCGTTAGGCTTCATGGATGCATTTTTTGGATATCATCAAATCATGATGTACCCACCCGACAAAGAAAAAATGGTTTTTATTACTGAGAAGGGCAGTTACTATTGCCGAGTCATGCCCCTCGGCTTGAAAAACGTTAGGGCCACACGCTAAAGAATGGTGAAAAAGGTCTTTAAAGACTTGTTGGGAAACATGTTGGAGGCATATGTGGATGATATGATCGTCAAGAGCAAGAAAGAAGAATCTCATACAGAAAAGTTAAGGATAGTGTTCAATGTAATTAGGAAATATAACATAACACTCAATCCTACCAAGTGTTCATTTGCAGTAGGGTCTAGAAATTTCTAGGGTACATGATCATCCAAAGGGGGATTGAGGCAAATCTTGAAAAATTGCAAGCCATACTGAACATGTAGCTACCCTCCTTAGTGAAAAAAATGCAGAGGTTGACGGGGAGACTAGCCACCTTAAATAGGTTCTTGTCAAAATCCATTGAAAAAAACCTCCTATTTTTTAAAACCTTAAAAGCGGGAAAACATTATGAATGGACTAAAAAATGCGATCAGGCATTTTAAGATCTTAAGAAGTACTTAAGAGACATCCCCCTTCTAATAAGACCTGAATAGGGTGAACAAATATTCATATACCTAGCGGTGAGTGAAGCAGCATTGAGCGTGTGCTATTAAGGAAGGAAAATTCAGTGGATAAACCAATTTACTATGTTAGTAAGGTGATTCAAGGGCCTGAATCGAGTTACTCACATGTTGAAAAAGTTGAATTGGCTTTGGTGATGGCTGCAAGGAAGCTAAAACCTTACTTTCAAGCATACTCTGTTAGTCTCTTTACCAATCAGCCACTAAGACAAATAGTCCAAAAACCTGAATGGTTTAGAAGACTCACTAAATAGGCAGTAAAGCTTGGGGAGTATGATATTCATTTCGAGGGCAAGCACTAGTTGACTTCATAATTGAGTACACCCTCATGCCTGAAGAACACATATAAGAAGTGGAAGAAGTGGAGAAAAACTATTTGTTGACGAGGCCTCAAGTGCACAGAGGAGCGGAGCTAGAGTTGTATTGATATCACCATAAGAAGACGTGTTAGAGTACTATTTCATATTTTCATTTCCAAGTTCCAACAACGTTACAAAATACAAAGCACTAATTGTGGGAGTGAAATTAGCAAGGCAATTTTAGGCTGCAAAAGTGGTGGCACATAGTGACTCCCAACTGGTAGTGCAGCAATTGCAAGGGGAGTATGAAGCAAGATAGCCAACATGGATTAATACTTAAGGAAGGTTCAAACATTAGTGCAATGCTTCAAGGAATTCAAACTCATACAAATAAATCGATCAAAAATTAATCACGTAGATGCATTATCTAAATTAGCTTCTTCGAAGAAAGCAAGGACAATAAATGTGGAGGTGAAAGTCTTTAAAAGGCCCACTATCGATGAGAAAGAGATTATGGATATTGAAGAAGGGATGAAAGATTGGAGAACCCCAATAAAGAAATACCTAATGACTGGGGAGCTACCATCAAGCCCTATAGAAGCCAAGAAGATGAGAGTTCGGAGAGCAAGGTTTACCCTAATCAATGAAGTAATTTATAAACGTGCTTTTTCAATGCCAATGCTAAAGTGTTTGGGCACTGAGGAATCTAAGCTAGCAATGGAAGAAACACATGAGGAGATCTGTGGACAATACTTAGGATCTAGAGCACTCACCATAAAGATACTCTGAACAGGGTTCTTTTAGCCAACAATGAAAAAAGATGCCAAGGAGAAAGTAAGAAAATGTGACAACTATCAAAGGAACGCCCCCATTATCAATGCACCAATATCAAAACTTCATATTGTTCTGGAACCAACTCCATTTTCCAAATAGAGTTTGGATATCTTGGGAATTTTTCCACAAGTAACCGAAGGGAGGAAATTCCTTATTGTGGCCACAAATTACTTCATCAAGTGGGTGGAAGCAGAGCCTTTAGCTACAATAACTTCAAAGAAAATTAATGATATAGATTTGGGCTCCCAAGAGTCTTAGTGGTAGACCATGAGAAGTAATTCAATTGTGATGCCTTCAGTGACTTTTGAGCAAGGATGAATATAAGGTTGAGTCTCGCATCGGTATCCTATCCTCAAGCAAATGGCCAAGCAAAGAGCTCCAACAAAACAATCCTAAATGGGCTAAATATAAGAATTGAGAGGGTCGAGGCTGCCTGGGTTGATGAATTACCCTTTGTACTATAGGTATACAAGATGACAAGTAGAGTGTCCACGGGAGAAATACCCTTCAACTTGGCATTTGGGATGGAGGCATTAATTCCAGTAGAAGTAGGGTTGGACTCTCCTAGGATGGTGGAATTCAACAAGCAAACAGAGCATGCCAATACAGAGGTAGAATTTGGATCTCATTGAATAAGAAACAGAATGAGCATGTATGAGGCTTGAGGCTTATCATCAGAGAATAGCAAAGCATTACAATTCCCATGTGAAAAATAGACTCATTGGTGAAGTGAAATAGTTGGTCCCCAGTAAGAATGGCAATCTAAGAGGGGTGAATTTGGTTTTTAGTAAGTTAAGAACTTTGTTGAAAATATTTTACAAACTAAAACAAATAACAAAGTTCTTTTAAACTAAAATCAAAGTTAAATGCGAAAGCAGCTTAAAAACCAAAGATCCAATTCACACACAACAATATAAATCAAATACAAAATAAAGAGAGAAAGGAAGAGAGATATCAAAGCCCAAGATTTATAGTGGTTTGATCATCATTGGCCTACGTCCACTCCTCTAGATTCACTAGAGAATTTCAATCCACTATCTCCTCACTTTCGGGTGGAAGGAAACAATTTATAACACTTGTTTTTGCAGGATTAATAATCAAATCGTTACACCTTCTTTTAATGACAAAACAAACAAACCAAATCCCTAGTTTTTGAGGGCTCAACTAGAAAACTGAAACCACTTGTTTTCAGGACAAAACAAGCGAAACAAACCTCTAGTTTTTTTCAAGTGACAAACTAGAAAACCTACACCTCTAGTTTTCTAAGGTTTACTAGAAAACTCTTGTTTTTCTAAGGTTCATCAAGAAAACCTATCTATCCTAAGCAAACAACCTTGTTTGATAGAAAAATCAACCCAAGATATAGCAGATTAAAGCTCACACAAACCCAACAATAAGATTACAAGTAAATAGATGTTAGAAAGGTAGAGAAGAGAGATAAAATGAATAGCAATTCTTGGCAAGGGTATCTCTTACTTCTCTTATGACCTTGGACATCTATTTATAGTCACTCTTAAAAATATATCTGTTGGAGCCTCGAAGTAGTCGTTGTGAGAGAATGGAAATTATTGTTTTAATTGACGTCACCATCATTATCGTGAGTTGCTACCTATTAACGTGCATTCTTCAAGTATGCATCAGATATCAACATGTGTTGTTGGCGATCAGCGTGTGTTGTTCAAGTTGTATCGATTATGTTTTGATGACTACTTTCATTAGCATGCCTTGATGCTCAGTAGCTTGTGTTGATAAACTCTTCAACATGCCTTAGTGAATGATCAATCTTCCTTGTTCCTCATTCTAGAATATGTACTTTCACTCAGATGTTCATCAGTTTTCCTTGTTCATTCTTTAACATTCATTGTTGGATATAATCAAGATTACACCTTTGAAATCCACATCAGCATGTCAGAGAATATTTAGATTCAAATCTCGAAGAGCATCTCATGTTTGTCTTCATCTGAAGCTTGTCAATGTGCGTTATACACCAACAACGTGCATTGTTCATCTTTCTTCAATGGTGATAGTGGGTGTTCTTGATTTCATCAACGTCTCCTCAATGCAATGGCTTGATGACTACTTCTGAGTTAATTCCTCGAAAACGTACGCTCTTGACTATTAGCACATGTTAAGGAATCAAAGAGATATGCCAGTAAGCTTTAGTCATTATCTAAGCCCGTTGGTTTCTCTTCAATGCGCCTAGTTGCCATTTTTCATATATCAACGTGCCTTGATGATCATTAAGGTGCCTTGTTCTTCATTAACGCACTTTATTGAATCGACAAAGTGCCTTGATGCCAAATATCATCAAGTCAACTTTGCACTTCTTTAATGAATGTTTTGCAATCGTCATCATCAAAACCAAACTCAACATGAAGGAGGCCTTGTCTTGAGAAATTACCCATCACTAGTGCCCTTAAGGAAGACGGGAAACTTCGGGTTACTTGGGAAGGCTCTTATAGAATTGAGATGATGTTAGGAGCCAACACATGCAAACTCGAGACATAATAAGGAAAAAAGATCAGTAAGATGTGGAATACAAACCACCTGAAAATGTACTTTCCCCAAGGATTGTATATTGACAATATCATTGAAGTTGTAAAAAAATATTGAAGAAGATAATGAAAAAATTCTCAAGCATGTTACTTGAGGAGTGGACGTAGACCTTAAGGTCAAACCACTATAAATCTTTGCCCCTTTTTTACTTTCTTGCACAAGATTACATTTACATTCAATATGTTGTGAATTGCAACTCATTTCATATCCTCATACTGTTAGTGTAAGCCCTAGCCCTAATGCATTGTATTTAGATTATATTTTATATATATTATGAGGCATTGTTTTATCTCATTATTATTCATGTGCATGTTTAATTTAATAAAACATCTATGAATAGTGATTCTACTTAAGTTATCAAATATGTGATTTGGATAGTAAAGCCTTGAAGCATAAAAGAATATTATTCCAAACATCCCTAGTCGATTATTGTCACAGGAATGACAATGAACTAAGACTAGTATGTACTATGTGGATGATCATGTTTTACTGGTCATAGGATATGAGATACCAATTAGAGAACATAGAGCATGTTAGAGAACAGTTTTGGATCGATCCATTTATGAGAATACTACATGGTTGAAAGGTCATAAGTATTTCTCATACAACACTTATACTAGAATCCCTCGACCTGAAATCACTATGGATTCTTAGATGATTTCTCGTATACTTCGACGTATGCCTAACGTTATTTGTAATGAGTAACAAGTATGGGTATGATTGGGTATGACATGAGTCATGCTAAAAAAAATGAGTGAAGTGAAGGGATTGCCACTCTCGAAGAGAGAGAAGATATCACCGGCCACTTAATTAATGAAACTGAGTCGTGTGTGGCCACACCCATACAAAGTGATAAGTGTTATCATTTGTTTGACTTAGTTAGGATCACTTATAGATCAAGGAAATCTTTTAGCATAAATAAGGGTGACCGGGTTTCATGCCTTATGCTAATCATGATATCGAGAGGCAAAGGATTGTATAAGTCTGTAATTAGGTTATGTTGATTCGTAATTAACATTCATTTCAATTTGGGTAATCATAATGTTTTGCAAGAGAACAATTATGATTTATGGGTTTTGAATTAATTTAGACCCATTGCCAACATTGAATGGACCTACAGGATTGAACACAATAAAGATCTGGGTTAGAACTTAAACTATGTTTCTTATTGGGCCATTAATTTATATTGATAAATTCGGCACACTTATTAGGCAAAAGAGAATTAAATTCGGCCTAATGATTTAATTGATTAAAAAGATTTTAATTAATTAATTGAAGGAAGGAAGAAAAGTTCTTGTTTAAGTAGGACTTGTTCAAGAAGCAATCTCCTATCTTGTAGGAGTGGAGAGGTCGTCCACACATGCACAAATTAGGGTTTTATTTTTGGAAATAAAATCTAGGGTTTGTTGTAGTGAAGTGGACGGCATACACAAAGGAGTGTCAATTAGGTTTGGTCTCCTAGTTTGTAGGAGTATGGCCGATCACTTAGTGCACTACATCTAGGGTTTTATTTTTGAAATAAAACTCTAGGGTTTGGGAAATTAAATGTGACGGCACACAAGGCATAAAACCCTAAGGTTTTCGTAAAACCTGGCTCTCCCTTTTGTGAAAACCCTAGCCAAATTCTAAAGGGAGAGAAGAAGGGATTTTATTTTCTCTCACTCTCTCTTGTTTAGGGTTCGAAAATACACAACCAAAAGGAGAAACAAAATTGTTTTGCTTTGCTCTTCCACATAGTCGAAACCTAACAGCAAGAAAGCTAGTTTGTGAGTGCTACCACACGTAGTCTAACCTAGAGATTTGTGTGTG
>CAODLS010213387.1:0-10577 GCA_948243855.1 Flueggea neowawraea | reverse complement strand
CTCAAGCAAAGGAAGAATTAAACAAGGGGAAACACTCTAACCAAATTCCACCAACGGTGGCATAGGACTTCATATTATGCATCAATGAAAATAAACCAAAGAGTGGAGAATGTTAAATATGCATAAAGCACTCATAGACTCAAATCGACACCCCAAATCAAACATAAGTTAGAGCTCAAATGGCCAAAATAATCGATTTGAATTGATCACCCATTCAACTCATTGATTAGATTGTCGAGTAAATTATTGAACAACATAGGCAAATATGGTTCACATTCATCTTAAACTTTAAACATTTTCATAGATTCCACCAACTTAATAACTTACTTGCTACAAACACAGTCAGTAAATTAAGAGTACCAATTTTTGTGCTTTTTATTTTGCACTTGTTCAGGTTTCCACCATAATGGGAATTCTGTTTTGCATGAAAACTGCTCATTTATGATGAGTGCTCCCAGTTACTTAGAAAACCCTTATGGTAGTGCTTTGCATACTCATGTCTAAAGACAGCGGAGTAGATTATGAACCCTATGTACTTGTCCCGGTTTAGGTTCAAGCAAATTATGAGTAACCATTTTTATTTCTTCATTCATTTAATGAAAACTTACATGCCTTATTATTCAAGTTATTACTCAACAACCTAATCAATAAACTAAATGAGATGGACAAGTCAAAGCGAAAAATTTGATCACAAACTCCAAACTCATGTTGAATCCAGAATAAACAATTCAAATGTCAAAGTAATAAAGGCATATTAAAAATTCTCAGCTATTCAACTCATTTTCACAAACACACAACATACATCCCATAGCCACACAATATCAAGAATTTGATAAAAAATTTCATACAGCTACCCCATACTTAAATTATGTATTGTCCTCAATGTACATCATTAAACACAGAATGTAAATGGGCAGGGGAGTAAAAGAAAGGAGTTCTGGAACTTCTTTAAAAATAGGTCGTCGGAGATGAGTCTTGGAGTGAATTTCATCCAAGTTTGTGAGAAGCCCTACGAAACAAACAAAAAAAATCAAACCAAATAACAAACTCAAACAAAAGAGAAAATGTTCAAATTGAAAATGAACTGAAATAAAATGAAATAAAATAAAAAACTTGGGTTGCCTCCCAAGAAGCACTTCTTTAATGTCATTAGTTTGATGTTGGTGAATGTATCCTATCACGGGGGCTTGTATGCATTGCGTGAAGCATTCGCACCAACGCCACACCTTAGCATAGTGCATTGATTCACCTCCTTACTCTTAATGGGCCATATGAGATGACACATCACTATTGAGTCAGCTTTTGGTTGCAATGGCTCAAGTGTATCTCTTTTGGTTTTCTTTCTTCTAGTTTTTGGCCTTTTCTCCTTCACTTTAGTCACTGTTTCATGAACCTTAGGTGCATAACTTGACGCTTCTGTGTCGGGTACCTGCACCACACTAGACAAAACAACCTTTTTCGCACTAGAATATGAGTCAGAATGGTGTTGAACCATAGAATCCTTAATTTTAACACACTTATTATCGAGTCTAAGTGTTAACATTCGATCAAACACATCAACAATGGACCTAGAAGTAGCTAAGAATGGTCGTCCTAGGATCAAAGGCGTTTCCAGATTACACATCATGTCAAATCAATAGAAAACGTCAAATCTCCTACCCCAACCAAAACATGCTCTACAATGCCTCTAGGATGCACAACAGATTTATCAACTACTTGCACAGGCACCCTAGTCGGTATGGGTTCTCCTAAGTCCATCTTTTTAAACAAATCATACGACATCACATTAACACTAGCACCTAAGTTAGATAATGCATCATCAATGTCTAAACTACCAATAGTAAGAGGGATAAAGAAACTCCCTGGGTCTTTTAGCTTCGTCGATAGTTCAGGTGATGTCCGAGGTAGCTCGACCTTCTCTTTCTTCTTTTCAGCCTCAGCTACAGGTAGTGGTTACTTGGGAGTGGTGGTTGGCTTCTCAATATCACCTGAGGCTGTTTCACATGCTCCCTTCGGAAGAGTGCTGCAGGATAAGGAATTTGAGGCATGTACTCATGAATCACCCTTTTGGGCTTAACCTCTTTTACCTTGTTGGCCTCAATTTTTGTATGAGCCTTATCTTCTTCCATGTTTACCTCCACCTGGCCATCATTAACCCCATTAGCAAATATAGCATGAACCTGTTACTTAGGATTGGTTTCAGTGTTGCTTAGGAGGGAGCCCAGTTGCCTTTGAGATAAGAGCTTAGCTATTTGGCCAACTTGAATTTTCACATTGTGGAGAGACGCATCTAAATTTTGAATTGAAGTCCTTTGATTCATTAAAGTAGTCTCAATATGTGTGAAACTTTTTTCAGAAGCTTCAATGTACTTGGTCATCAACTCCTCAAAGTTTGGCTTTACTGACTGATGTGGTTGCTGAAACCCAAGTTGTTGATTTTGTTTCTGTTGATCTGACCTCCCTATGAAAGGTTCGGGTGATTCTGCCATCCTGGATTATACGTGTTGTTGTAGGGATTATTCTGAGGATTGCTCCCATACCCCCATAGAGTTCACATTTTCCATGTAATCCTAAGTCCCTTGACCGTCAATTACTTTGCTGTACACCACATTAGTTGCTTGTTGAGCCACAAAAAACCCATCAATCTTTTTACTTAAGGCCTCAACTTGTATGACCAAGGTTGTCACTACATCCACCCCATACACTGCATCTGGCATTACTGGCTTAGAACGTATTGTGTGCCACTGATAGTTGTTCAGAGCCATCTCCTCTATCAAATCCTGAACAACCTCTGGTGTCTTGTTATTCAATGTACCCCCAGTTGTAGTATCAATCATTTGTCTTATATTGTGGTTCAACCCATTATAGAAAGTTTGAACCTGCAATCATATCAGTAACCCATGATGTGGACACCTCCTCAAAAATTCTTTAGATCGCTACCATGTATCATACATTATACAATGATTCTGACTCAAACCATGCATAGGAGAAAATATAATTCTGCAACTTGGCTTTCTTGGCAGGTGAAAATACTTCAATAAGAACTTCTCTGCCATCTGATTCCATGTAGTAATCGAACCCCTTGGCAAAGAATTCAGCCATTGATTTGCTTTTGCTCTTAGTGAGAATGGAAACAACCTCAACCTTATAGCATCATTTAAGGTCGCATTTATCTTGAATGTGTCGTAAATTTCAAGAAAATTTGCCAAGTGAGCATTAGGGTCCTCATCCTGCAACCCATCAAACTAAACAAACTATTGCACCATCTGAATAATGTTGGGCTTGATTTCAAAGTTGTTAGATGCAACAGCTGGTCTCACAATGCTAGACTCAGTCCCCATTAAATTGGGTCTATCATAATCTGACATAGTCCTCAGTTGAGAAACTGCATTTATTGGTCCTGCCCCTTTAATAGGTTGCTTTACTACACCGTGGTTATTCATTTACGCTGCTATTTCTTTGAGTCTGTTTCTTAGGTTGTGTAGTACTGTTCTCTCAATTTCAGGATATGCTTTAATCAATTCTGAAGGATTCCCTCTGGTTATGTACTACCAACGTCCTGAAAGAAATAACAAACATAGAGAAACCGAAGCGTAATTCCGAATAGACAAATAAAAAAATCAATAGAAGAATATAAAATAAATAATTCAAATAAACAAAATAAAATGAAAATGAAAAAATGGCTAGATTAATAAAGATAAAGCTTTCCTAATATCCTAGCCCCCAACAACGGCGCCAAAACCTTGGTAATCGTCAGCCTACACCTACAGATTTAGGCAAGTGCACCTATCGTTTATAACTAATGGACCTATGAGTAGCGAGTGTCATATCCTACAGAGACTATAATTATTAGCTACTCACTTTCACTCTATTGTCTAACCGACAAATTAAGTTATCTCAAATAGATAAAATAGATGGAAATTGACACAAGAACAAACACACATCCAAGAAGATAAAACAATCGATGGAAAACGACACCCAAATGCTGAATCCCCTAGACCAAACTAAGTGACAAATTCTTGTTATTCAAACATATATTCAGGTAATTGGACTGTGGAAATTCCTATGATATATTAACCTCTCTCTCGAGTCAGCTAACGTACAACGCCTAGGTTGATTAACCGGAATCTCTTCCTAATCAAAACCCCTATCAATGCTTTATTGATTTGTTAATTTCACTATTAGATTTGACCCTAATTTGGAGGATTTATGTCGAGCTATCTTTAGGTTTGCTTGCAACTCCTCTCAATTATGAATGATCTATCATGCAGAAAATCTCTCAATTACTCATGCATGAATCAATAATGAAATCGAAAGGCTAGCAACAATCAATTCAACAATTGGACAATACAAATCATAATTGAGTCTCAATTAAATAAACTAAACTGAATGAAGAACAAAAACCCAACAATCACATAGCTGATCTAGGGTTCATCACATCTGGATGCACAAAGTTCTTAGTTCATAATTGTAAAGAGATAAACAATAAGATCAACAGGAAGTCTATAGAGAAGAAAAATCCATGACAAATCCTTCAATCCTTTGCGTGATTCCTTCAATCTTGATTCCAATTGAATTCTCCTTAAGTTCCCCAACGTTTCTAGCCCTAAACTGATGTTGTTTTGCATCTCAATGTCTGTTTTCCCTTTTTGGTTTCCATTTCATGCATTAAAAACTCGAAACAAAGCATCTGTGGTAAGACATGGACACGGCCACGTCCGTGTCCACCTCTGTCCATTCGTGTCTTTATTAAAGCTCCTATTTTTGTGGTCTGGAGGTGCCCACGGTCACGAACACACTGTGTTTGTGACCGTGTCTTCGTGATATGGCTGTGTCCACCTGAATTGCGACTATGTCTTGCAAAATAACAATTCCAAGCTGGTACATGGACACTCACACGGCTGTGGTCGTGGCCGTGGTTCATTCCACGGCCGTGGAAGGCACCAATTGACTGTGTCTTGCCTTAAAGCTTCCAATTGCATGCACTGCTAGTCCACAACTGTGGAAGAGAGTACGACGATTGTGTCTTACTCCGAAAGGTCATAAACTTGTTGTTCTTGCTCTGTTTTGGATCGTTCTTGCCCAAATCTATCAAGGCATCATCAATTGACCTGAAAAATACAAATTAAAGGATAAAAGTACCAGACCTCATGATAAAAACTCGTTCTATTTCCAAAACAATATGAATTTATTCATAGAAACATGCATAAATGAACGTTTATCATTTGTGGATTTAATGAACAGAGTGTTCAAACCGTACCTAGATCGGATTTTTATTGCCTTCATCGATGAAATTTTGATATATTGAAAGAATATGGAAAAGCATGAGGATCACCTGAGGTTGATTTTGTAGAGTCTAAGAGAACATCAACTGTATGCCAAGTTTTCAAAGTGTGACTTTTGGTTTGAACAAGTGGCATTTCCGGGACACGTGGTGTCTAGAGATGGCATTATGATTGATCCAAACAAAGTAGAGGCAGTACTTCAGTGGGAGAGGCCTAAGACTATTACAGAGATTCGGAGTTTTTTGGGGATAGACGGGTACTATAGGAGATTTATCCAGGATTTTTCTAGGATTACAGCTCATATGACTCGATTAACTCAAAAAGAAATTAAATTTCTTTGGCCTAATAAATGTAAGGAAAGTTTTTAGAAATTGAAGGAATGTTTAACGAGGGCACCAATTTTAGCTTTACCGTCGGCGCTGGAGGTTTCGCGATATATTGTGAAGCATCCAAAGTTGGCTTAGGTTATGTATTGATGCAACATGGTAGGGTGATTGGACATGCATCAAGACAACTTAAGAGGCATGAACAGAATTATTTGACGTCTGACTTGGAGTTAGAAGCAGTAGTGTTTGCACTCAAGATTTGGAGATATTATTTGTATGGTGAAATCTTCGAAATCTTTACCGATTATAAGAGTTTGAAGTATATTTTTGGGCAACGAGATTTGAATTTGAGACAAAGATGTTGGTTGGAATTGCTAAAAGATTATGATTGCACCATATCATACCATTATGGCAAGGCCAACATTGTTGCTGATGCTTTGAGTAGAAAGTCGATGGGAAGTTTAACCCATATTTCAGTCGAGAGATGCCCCGTAGTGTTGGAATGGCAAAGATTATTAGAACATGGTGTTGAATTACAGGTTGGTGATTCAAGGATATTGTTTGGTCATATTGATGTGAGACCCGTTTTGCTAGATCGAATTTGAGAGGCTCAAAAGAAAAATACGGAGATTCAGAGCTTGATTGAAAAGATTAAGACATCTGGTGTACCTGGATTCAGTATTGATGATTCTGGATGTCACGACCCGAAAATGGACCATGACCGACGTACAAGATGAACCCTCTATGAGAGCTCGATCCATCTCACATAAGTCTCACAGTATAGAACTTATACCCAAATTCTTAATACCAAACTATAATTAAACAAAAATAAATAAAAGATTTTCATTTATAAAAATAATTTCAAAATAATATTTCTGAATAATAAAACATAAACATAATTTAAAAATATATAAAGAAATATTTATAATAAATTTTACTAATCAAAATAAACAAAATATTTAGATACAAACATAACCCACATAAACCCGGTGTGGAGCTACTAGCATAACGTATGAACTGGGCCCGAACAAAATGGCACTCACTGCCAAATCAGATGTCTCACTGGATGTCAAAGACCAGATGATCAAATGCTAAATAACCCAAAAAATGTTAGGGAGGGGGCATGAGTAAAACTCAATGAAGAAATGACACTCTAGATCACCTTCGGGACATCACATAAACTGTTTTGAAACATTTCAGAAAAATACCACATGTAAGTATATGATCAGATACTAATAGTATACATTTGTAATGATATATAATAATTTAGAAATTCATTGGGACTTCCTCAATCAGAGCAAACAACATATAGTCAGACCGTATATTTATATCAAAAATAAATATATGTATATAGTAGGATCAGATAATGGGACCAGAACAGACATAATATTATGGAATAAGACAGAAATATACGTGTATTTAGCTAGACACACTACCACCATTTTACCCTGGTAAATGGGACATTCTCAAAGCAGTGCTATACCAAAAGCTACATATCCCGTAGCTAGGCATTCCATATCATAATAAAATATATAAATAAATAATAGATGGGCATACAGATCAAAAGATTTATTACAGAAAATAAATATATAATAATTTTTAGAAATACAGAATTCTTATTCAAGAATTATCATATAAACCATATTCTTAAATTAGCTAATCCAATAATATTCTAGTTTACAGATAAGTATCCAGACACAACAAACTATACAGAGTTAAAAATACAGCCTATGTGTCTAAAACTACCATCTCGCTCATCTGGACGTTGTGCCAAATAATCCAGAATTCACAGATCACTAGAGAATGGATGGGTACCTCAGAAATCAAAAGCATACAAGAGAACTGAAAACAAACAGGCATATTTATAATAGAATCAGACATGGATTACTACACGATACTGTGGTTCTACGAAGTATACATGAAATGTAAATGAAAACCTTAAATCTCTGACAATGCCATAAATTCTATTTTGATCGAATATTTAACATTTTCTTCAGAAATTCAACATCTTATAAAATCACTGTCAATTCCTAAACTTTGTAATATTACACTTTATTTTGTGAGACCTCAGAAAATTACATCAAACCTTTTACAATTTACAAATTAACTCTCTAAGTATTCCAAAATTACAAATCAAGTCTCCACTTTTCTTGAAATTACAAATTATCTCCAATTCATCAAAAATTACAGATATGTACAGGTACGCAAAATATCAAACTTAGTCCCCAATTTATTCAGAATCAATAGAAAAATTATATATTAGTCCCTAAGGCAGAAAATCGAGACCCAATGTTTTTAATCACTCCAAACCGAGACCCAATGTTTTTATATTAAAAAAGTCCCAATTTTCGAATCAATCGAGACCAATGTTTTTAATCACTCCAAACCACTTAAAACAATCCCATGAATTCAATTTCATCATTGGCTTCATCCAGAACACCATCAATCCATCCCTATTAGTCCTTACAAATTCAGATTCAATAACCCATTTCAACAAAACACACCAATCTCCAAAATCAAGCCAACCCTACACATATCCGACCTCAACCCATTAATATCTAATAGAAATTGACTTCCTTTTCATAACAAATAAGCTAAATTTGAACCCTAGATGCAACTGTCATCCAACCAAAACATTAGATTTTCGGACAAAAATGGAGAAATAAGAGGGAAGGAGGAGTAATCTCACCTTAAGAAATCGAAATGAAAAGGTGAAAGGCGATGCGTGAGCTTGAGAGACGGATTTGAGATGAAGAAAACGGTGAGGGACTGGGAAGAAAATATGAAACGCAGGTGAAGAACAAAAAAGGAGTTGTCGGGTTTTTTTTTGAAAAAGAAGGAAGGTGCAAAAACGCACCGTTTTGGTGCAAACCGACTTCAAATTTTTTTTGAGCAGATACAAAATAATTTGAAAGACAATAAAATGTATTCCCATTTATTTATTTATTTGTCAAATTCAAAGTGTTACATTAATAATACAAATTGAAAATTAATAAATTTAATTAGCAGAAATCAATGAATATAATCTCACATAAAGTTGTATAATAAATAAAACATATTTCTTTAACTGCGAATTAAAATATATCTTACAGAAATAACACAGTAACTATATTGATATAAATTAAATTATATTTATTTCAAAAATAGAAACAATATCTATTTTACATAAATAAAATTGTTTCAAAAAGACTATTTATCTAGTTGTAAAACTTACAAAATGCAGGATGTTACACTGGAATTCTCTGGTTCAGGTCGAGATTGTGCGTACCATCTTTAAATGGTTTATGCAAGGAGATTATGACCGAAGGTCACAACTCCGTATATTCCACACATCCAGGTTACTTTAAGATGTATCAAGATCTTCGAGAATTCTATTGGTGACCAGGTATGAAGAAGGATATCAGTGAGTTTGTTAACCGATGCTTGACTTAACAAGTTAAATTTGAACATCAACGTCCTTCTAGTTTGTTACAACAGATGTCACTTCCAGAGTGGAAATGGGATCGTATCATGATGGATTTTGTAGTTGGCTTACCAAAGATGTCTTTTGGATATGAGTCCATTTGGGTCATCGTTGATCGATTGACCAAATCTGTACATTTTCTCCCTGTCAAGACAACGTATGGAGTGGCTTGATTAGCGAAGTTGTATATTAACATAATTGTATGTTTACATGGTGTGCCAGTTTCCATAATATATGATAGATGGTCTCAATTTACTTCACAGTTTTAGCATAAACTGCAAGAAAAGTTGGGTACTCGACTAGATTTCAGTACTACTTTCCATCCACAGACTGATGGACAATCTGATAGTAAGATTCAGACTTTGAAAGATATGTGAGAGCATGCGCTCTGGATTTTCCTAGGAGTTGGGATTTTCATTTGCCTTAAATAGAGTTTGCATATAATAACTCGTACCATTCGAGTATCAATATGGCATCATATGAGGCATTGTATGACAGAAAATGTAGATCTCGGTTATGTTGGACTGAGGCGGTGAAACAAAACCATTAGGACCAGATGTTATTTTGGAAACTACGGAGAAAGTCAGGTTAATACAATAGCGAGTTCAAACGGCACATAGTCATCAAAAGAGTTACGCTGATCCAAAGCGTAAACATTTGGAATTTTTAGTTGGAGACCATGTATTTCTTAAAGTATCACCTATGAAAAGTGTTATGAGATTTGGAAAGAAGGGTAAGTTGAGCTCGAGATACATTGGTCTGTTTGAGATTATCGGCCGTGTCAGAGTTGTTGCTTATGAATTGGCATTACCACCTCAATTTGCTTCAGAACATCCGATGTTTCATATTTTGCTTCTAAGGAAATATATCTCTAATCCATCACATTTTCTGGCACCTCAATAGGTTAAGATTAGGCCTGACTTGTCTTATGACGAGACTCCAGTAAGGATTATTGATCTACAAGTCAAGAGACTCTGGAATAAAGAGATAACATTAGTGAAAGTGATTTAGAGGCATCATTACAGCGCAAATATTTACACATGTTTGATTCTGCTGATTCGTAGGTCAGTACCTTTTTTCTTTATGTTTCTGCATTTCTACATTTTCTGTAATATGTTGCATATTTGAGTTCTAGTGTATCAGAATGTTAGATTTTAGTTTGCCTTTCTATGATTAGTATCTGGGATTCTGGATTAGGTTTGATTAGGAGATTTGGATTTGATTTTAGCTTTGATATGGTTCATATTGAAATTCGAGGATAAATTTTTTTTGAGGGGGTAAGTATGTAAGGACCCGTTCATTTTAGTTGAGTCATTGGAGGATTTTTTATGAGTTTTCTTGAATAAATGCATGTTACTCGAGTGTAAGAGGTGTTACTCAAGTAATGTGGGACCCTAGTAACTTGAGTTAAGAGTAGGGTTACTCGAATAAGTGCAGGATTGACCATTAACCCTTAAGTCTAGCTCACTCGAGTGAGAAATGAATGATTGCTTGAGTGAGAAA
>CAODLS010213366.1:0-10143 GCA_948243855.1 Flueggea neowawraea | reverse complement strand
AGGCTTTTTTTAATACAGAAGGATCAAATGTGGTTTCTACTGAAATTATATATCATGATAGCCCTAGAAGGTCCTCTGGGTATGGCTTTGTTGCTTTCAAATCTAAAAAAGAAGCTGAGGCTGCTCTTTCTGCTTTTCAAGACAAGGTAATGTTGGGTTGAGCAATTTTTAAATTATTTCATTTGATAAAAGAAAATATGGTTTAGCCATTTATATTGGATTCTCGACAGCATCTCAAATTAAGGACTAACTGGAGATGTTGCTGTTGCTATTATGTAGATATTTATGGGAAGACCACTTAGAGTGGCCCGAAGCAAACCATTTGTGAGAGAACGGAAGAAGAAGGTTTGAAGTCAGATGATACAACGAACTCTGCTGTGGAGCAAGAGGATTCAGCTGATGATAGTTAAAAAATCAAATTCTGGTATAAATTGAGTTATAGAAACTTGCACCAGTTTACAATTTTGTAAGTAAAACTGCTTAGATTATAAATACTGAGGATCACAAATTTTTACCAATATGATGTGCGTTTTCCTTGACTCGTGATTAGTGCTTCTTTATAATCTCCACGTTGAGTAGTACAGGAAGGTCTTTCAGCTTGCAGTTCTATAGTTTTGAAGCTATTCTAATAATTATTCAGTAGATTACTGAAATTAAGGGCTGTTTTGTGGAATTTCAGCTTCTGTTGCTGTGTGGCTCTAAATACATCACGCTAGTCACTAGAATTCACACAAACGATTTGCATCTTGAATAATCAGCTTTCTGAATGCTTGCTCACTGTTTCTGAAAATGCTTGCTTAAATTTTCTTCTCCGGCATTCCAGACTTTCTATGACCAGAAAATTGTGAAGAGTAATATCTATGTGTATCTTAGGTTTCGGATCTAGATTCAATGATGATAATCATTTCTTACCATCAGATTAGTTAAAGAAGACTCATTGGCGTGTGCCAGTAGAATGGTGTTTTGTTCCCAATTTCTTGCTTTTAAATCTTCTAGGTCTTTTCATGGGCAATGACTACAGAGTGTGTGGATCATCCCATATTTGGTGCGGTTGATCTTCGATAGATCGATCATCGTATGTTTTGATCTTCCCGTAATGTTGCATACCATATGTTGTGACTCTACTGCTCTATGAAATTATACTAGTAGCTTCTCAGCGATTAAAGCAAATCAACCTTCAATGGTAACCATGCTTTAAGTATATTTTTTTGGGTTAAATTAACAACTCTGTTGATTGTAGTTCAAATTTTCTCGTGAACTTGAATATGAACACCAAAAACAAAGCAACAATGGCAATCTAGGGCCAGAATATTATTCCATCCTGTTGCTGTCTGTGTTCTTGAACTTCTCTGCTGATAAATCATCTCCCTTTGTTCAGTCCATGCGTTCGCTTTTACGGTTATATAACTGTTTTCCCGGTACCACTCATAAAGGTAGAAAAGGCTTGGTTTGGCAAGTGACTCGACTTATTTTTTTTTTACGACAAAAGTCAAAACTCTTGATATTAGGTTTTACGACTCACACGTCCAACTGGTTGAGCTAGTTTCAATTGGCAACTAGTAGTTAGAGTTTTTTTTTTGACAGAATTAGTAGTTGGAGTTTGACAAAGCAATTGTTATGTTGATTAATATTATGATATTATTGTTCTTTGCAATCATGAATTGTGCAATATGCAAACCGAAGTCTTCTCTAAATCATGATAATGTGTGATCATTCTTAATGTATTCTTTCCAGGGTGATCATGATTGCACTTTCCAAAAAGCTTGTGCACACCTCAATGCCGGAAAATATAACTGGAAAGTGAGAACTGATTAGCAGATGGATAAAGAGAAGGAATATTTACTGAAACAAACAACAAAAGATAAGAAAAAGGGAACAAGGCAATGAGTAGCGGTCAGCCATTTGGAACCAGCAGGAGCAAGCTAGATGTAGATTTTTTCCCCCTAAACGGCGAGGTGCTAATTAGTCTCACATCTATTTTACATTTTATATTTGTTTGATTAATTGTCGTTCACTCCAAAAGACAGGAAACTGGTCGAAGAAAATCTTATCCTATGAGAACTCAATCCTGCGATTTATTGCAACTCCTTCAACCTCAAGAGCTACCTCTTTTAAGTTAAGCTAGATATAGTTGGTAATGGTAGAGTAGTATATATGGAATCATGGAAAGAATGCCGAGAGGAGTTGTTGAGTAGAACTCAAAATGGCTCAACCACCAAACCCAAAGTCATCGAACCCACATCCTAAAGTACACAAAGTAGAATGCTTTTCTGGAGTTTGGCATGTGGTGGGGTCGGGTCATTTTGGCTTATCATGCAACGGTTTATATCAAACCTTATAATCATATGCTTAATGACTTTTTTTGCAATTGTTAGGTGTAGGGTTTTGATCATAATGAAGAAAACTCATCCTTTTGCAAATTCGATATTTCACAAAAAAAAGAAGGATGTCTTCTTTTTCCATTTTAATTTAGTTGACTTCTTTGTTTTGATAAAATTATGAGATTGATTTCTCATATTTGGTTTATTAGATCAAGTCATAATTGTTTGATTATTTTCCAGCCACGGCTTCAAAACAAGTATAAGACCTTGGTAGAGAAGTGTTCAATGAATTTATACTTGTGAATCTGTAAAAGCTTCCTGGTATTTTCTATTTTCCATTTGTTGAGGAAGCTATTAATCTCCATTATTACCAGGTGATAATTGTGGAAATTATGGTTTTGAAATTTCTTAACAGAAACGCAACATAACTTTCAACAAGACATCAAGGGAAATTTCAAGTCAAAGGAAAGAAAAAAAAAAACATCAAGCCAAGAAATAAAGGGCTTACCTCCAAATCAAATATAATTAACCCTTGCATTTGTCAAAAAGGACGGTGTACGCGGCCCCTATTATTGCATGCAGTTGCAGGCTTGTAGCTTAGACATAATTAACAATGTAGATATCCACATTAAGCAAGAAGAGAGCACAGATACCTAGCTGAAACATATGCCTTCCTAGACAATGTGTGTTTTTTCAGATCATGATTTGTTTAGAAACTGTAGGATTTAAAGGATAACAGATAACATATAACAAATAAAATATTTTTAAATAATAAAAAATTAAAGAGAATGCTCCACTTTAAAGAAAAAAACATGTTGAATACTAAATGATATATACTGAAATATGTTAAATGTTGTCTCTACCAAAGAGACAGTAAAAAAATACCTTTACATTTTTCTAAGTCAGTTAAGGAGATCAAGTTCAAGTGTTCCTATACTTGCATTTACCAAACGAACCACGTAGGCATGTTGTGGGTAATAGTCAAGGATGTTCATCATTAGTGGCCCGTCGTTTTTAATAAAAAGTTGTATATTTAATGTAAATTAAGGCAAGGATTATAAGTTAGGCTTCCTTGTGTTACCCAAAAAGAACAAATCAAGAACTTGCTTCCATGTATAGTAGAATACCATGTACGTGAAAGTGTATCATAACAACAAAAAATATCTCTCAGATGAGGATAGCAGATCATAATGTGTCCAATAAGCATCAATTGGACGGAGAGACTGTGTCCTAAAATTAACCAACTTCTCACAATCCAACACCTCAACTTTCCTCCATATCTAAAGGAAAAAAGGACTATTCTCTTGACAACTAATATTTCACCTTTTATTTTACCACCTGTATATACTACATATAGAGTAAGCTTTAAGTGTGCATCATATTAACCACATACTTAAATAAGATGTTCAATAAATCTTGGTCTTCAATTTCTAAATGTTAGATGCCGACACACAAGACATGCACCTGGACAGCAACATCACCTAGTAGACCTACTATTGATCACAATGTAATTAAACTATTAAGGGGTAACCTAAAAGTAAGATGGTGACTTGCACAAGGTTGTAGAGTTGAGCTCCCAAAATATTTTTTGGACTAGTTTCAATGTTTGGCGGACATGAACCGTAAAACAAACATGAAATTTGTGGTTAGGACAAAAAGAAAAAGTAAGATGAAGAGGAATAATTTTTTACAACATGAACTGTAAAATAAACATGAGATTTGTGGTTAGGACAAAAAAAAAGTAAGATGAAGAGAAATAATTTTCTACAACATAAACCGTAAAACAAACATGAAATTTGTGGTTAGGACAAAAGGAAAAAGTAAGATGAAGATGAATAATTTGCGATAACATACATAATTATAAGGCATAATTAGAAGCATAATACATTCCTTTTTTGTGACCCTCTCCAAGCTTGATGAACTGGATTTTTATCTTTTAAATCAATTCATCATAATACACAATAGACCCTTTCCTAACAACCAATGTTCAAGTGAAGCAACTAATAGAAACGGAGAAAAAAGATTGGACCCACATGCCATTGAAGAAGGTGCGGAGTATGACTCAAGTCATCTTCATGGAATTAGTCACTCTCACAATTTGTGTGTATGGTGGAATCAAGTGGACCTAACTTCACTGACTCCATTCTCTCATGACAGTATATATATTGGGAACCCTCTCAACAACTATGCACAAAAGCAACTCAACAACATTCCTGAAATTCCTCTTCCATCTTCTGCTCCTCTTACCCTCTCAAAAATGGCTAGTTCGGTTTCAGGTGTTGCTGTTTTTGCTTTTGTAGTCATGTGCATGTTGGTGCCCAGTTTGGCCACTGTTTACACAGTTGGTGACACCGGAGGGTGGGTTTTGGGTACCGATTATAGTTCCTGGACTAGTGACAAGACCTTTTCAGTTGGTGATAGCCTTGGTAAGTCCTCCTAACCCATAATTTAACATCGAAATACTTCTTTTCTTTTTAATGGGTATTGGAATTGTAGAACGTTAAGAAGAAGAGAGTTAGATTCGAGTGCAAATATATATTGAAAGATACATATTACCTATAATGTTGTTGAAGCGCGCTTCACGCTCTGATTCTAGCATAATGTTTTAAGTAAATCAAATATTCTTTAGATATTTTTGATATCTAACTAATCCAGGCGGACGGCAAAGCTCTCCTGGTATAGTTTGAAGAACACTGAATATGCCAACCTAGTTTCCAACACAAATTTCTGTGAATTATGCCAGTTTTCAAGTATGGAGCAGGGCACACAGTGGATGAAGTGGGTGAAAGTGACTACAAGTCATGCACAGTGGGGAATTCACTCACTTCAGACAGCAGTGGATCCACCACAATAGCCTTGAAGACAGCAGGAACACACTACTTCTTATGTGCTGTGGTTGGCCATTGTGGAAATGGCATGAAGCTTGCAGTCACAGTCTCAGCAGGTTCATCATCTTCAGGGACCCCTGCATCTTCTGGAGCCCCCACCACCACTGCACCATCTACTTCTAACACCACTAGTATCTACAGGCCTGCATCTAACAATCCAGACTCATCTTCGGCTACTATGGCTTCTAAATTCTTGGCCGGGGTGGTTTCTTGGGTTGCATTATGTGTTATGGTTTTTAAATCATAATTTTGGCAAGAGTGGGTAGTGGTTACTCTGGCCAGGTTAGAGGCAGTGCGGTCATTACGTCTTGTGCTTTTTCTTCCCCCAGATATTTGTGTTTTGGAGTATTATGGTTGTTATTATGATTTGACTTTTGAGTAGGTAATCTTTGATGATTTGACATTAGGTATGTATGTAAAATTAAATTTCGCATCTTTTTTATTTTCTCTGCTGATTTATCTTTGGGGTCTGTGTGCATGAATTAGTGATTTCAAGATCTAGTTTTGACAAAATAAATTAGTCAAATTAAATACCAATTGGTTGCAACCTGGAACATCTACAAATTATACAAATGGGGACCGAACAAAAGGACACTAACTGAAACTACTAAAATGTCTCACCAGGTAGTGAATACTGAAAAACTCCAATCACCCAAAATCACCTGCAAATAAAAATGCAGGAGAAAACACAAGAAGAAAGAGGTAAGATCTCTTAGTGAGGAAACAACATTTCAGAACGGCTTTAGGCCTCACAAAAATCGTTTGAAAACGTTTAAAAATACCGCACTCAGATATAAGTATATATATATATGTATACATGCTAGATACCAAATAGTAGTTTCGAAATTCATTTCAAAATTCTTCACAACCACATCAATAACAGGAATAAAGAAGTACAAAAATATTTATTTTAAGACGTAAGTAATAAAACGTGCAAAAGTTCCTTACATACATTCATGCTAAAGTTCATCATTTAGAACAAAATGAAAGCGTTATCAAAGTCAAACATTTATCTTTTATATCAAATCAAAAATATTTTCAAAACCACAAATCATGTTATGCAGATATCATACCAAATGATATCTAGAGCTGATTATCAATGATCATATGCCCGTATTATATTAGAACTTTCTGACTTTATCAAATCAAAATAAACTAGCAACCTTAGGAGTCCAAATGATACACGACTCAAAAGGGTTAACAGCTGACAGTTTTAGGGGCTCTAAATAGTACTTTGTCCACCCTAAGGGTCTCAATGCTGTAACAAAGTAGATACTGATCTAAGCACATCTGCGAGCATTGTAGTCTCCGTGCTCCAGCTAGATATACCTTGTCAGAATACAGAACAGTATAATACGGAAAAATGTGCAATATCACAGACTCCTCAAACTTTGTATCAAACAAACCGACATGGGACCACTGTCAATATCACACGTGGACTCTGCCACTAGCTCATATGTGGACTCTACCACTAAACATATATGTGGACCTCTGCCACTGAATCATATAGTCATGTGTATTAGCTAGACACACGAGTTACCACCTACTCTGGTAACTGAGTGTTACCACCTACCCTGGTAACTGAGTTTTCACATTGGTATACCAAATGTTACGTTCACCCCGTAACAAAGGTGTCCCATATCGTAACATTTTATCAAAAACATATGCAGATATTTATTTAAAAATAACCAAACAGGCAACATGTCAAACATACATATTGTTTACTAAATATGGCAAACGTTCAAACGAAACATTTATCAGTGAAAATGTCTCAAAATACTGAAAATAGTATTTATTCTGTAAATACATTAAATTTGAAAAACTAATACATGTTCAGAAAATATTCTTAAATTCCAACCAAAACATTTTCTACAAAACATATCGGAAATTCAGACAAAAAATTTATTTCCAAAATTCGCAATAAATATTAAACCATAATATTTATTTTCAAATACCATTGAAATTCCAGAGGAAAAATCCTGTTGCACAACAAAGGTTCACACAGACAGTTTTTAGAATTTTTTTGATCATTTAGTAATTCGTAATTACATGCAAAGGTTCTGACACAACAAAAACAATATAGCTTTGGAGACACAGCCTATATGTCTGAAACTATCATTTCACTCACCTGGAAATCTAAGCTAAATGGCTCCTTTAAGCTCCACTAGTGGTTGGTCAACGTCGTTGACCAGAAAACGAAGCTGAAACAATTATTAAAGCAGAATAAAAAACATGATGTTGGTACTGTGGTTGCACCGAAATGCGTGCACATGCATATGCAAACTTAAATGTTCAAACGGCGGCCGAAAACCCATTTCGGTCGAAGATCTAAGACTCTCATCCCAAAAATCAAAATATATGTAAAATTACGATTTGGTCATCGACCTTCGTAAAATTACACTTTAGTCCCTAAAACCTCAAAAATTAATAATTAATTCCTAAAAATTCTAGAAATTAATAATTAACCCAAAAATTTTAGAATTTATAATTAAATCCTCCAATTAACTCAATTTATAATTAAAACCTCAATTTTCCCAAAATTACAAACTTACCCAATATTTTCAAAAATTACAAATTTATCCTATATTCTTCAAAATTACAAATCTGTCACTATGCACGATATCAAGTTCAGTCCCTTAATTTTTTCAGAGAAATCAAAAATTTAAAACTTAGTCCTTTCGTTACAAAAATACACCAAATGGTCCCTAATCCCTTACCAAGCATAATCTGATGTTTCCGATGGTTCCAATCAACTCTATTCAACTCCTAAAACCTAAATCTAGCTTCGGTCTACATCAAAAACATTAAAATCATCCCGAACCGAAATACCCATTTTCGAACCGAAATTGACCTATTAAGATTCAACCATCAATTCTTCATTTTTAAGCTAGCTTAATGTTCATTCAACCTCAATCTATCATTATCCAACAAAAACCAACTCAAATCCATCCAAAAAAATCACAGAAATTCGAATCAAAAATCAATTTTTGGCCAAAAATCGAAACCTACCCAAAACCAATCGGTTTAACCATGAAACCAAGCAAGAATAGGAGAGAGAAAGAGAAAATCACCTTATCTTGGTGTGGGAATGGAAGAGGAACGAAGAGAGAGAGAATCCCAAAGAGAGAGAGACGATTTTCTGGGTTTTGTGAACAGTGAAGTCGAAGAAAGAAGATGAAGGTCGGTTGGTTTGGTTGGTCGGGTCGGCTAGGTTTTAAAAACCCAAACCCAAACGACAGGTCGTTTGCTACCAAAAAATTCAACTCCAGACAAGTCAAACGACTTGTCGTTTGCAGCAAAAATCACGCGCACGAACGACAGCGTTCACACTTGAACGACAACCCCTACTCCAGCAAACGACGAGTCGTTTTCTTCTCACCCTAACGACACCGCATACAACATGCCTGTTGACACGCCGTTTGAACGTTGAACGACCGGTAGTTCGGTCCTTTTTTTCCAGATTTTATTTTTCAATTTTTAATCCATTTTTCACTTAATCAAAACATTTCCAAATCATTTCTAAACTTTATTAAACACCCAATTAACATTTAAAACTCAAAATTAACCCTTTAAATTTCAAAAATAAATTTTGAAATTAAATGAAAAATTTTTGGAATAATTAATAAAAATTAACAAAATATTCTCTTGCTAAAACAAATTGAAAATAATAATTCTAATCAATAAAATCAACAAAAATTTCACTATACCAAATTTTATAAAACCAATAAAATGATTTTATTTATTAAAAAATTAAAAAAAATATTTAAGAAAAAAAAAAATTTTTTACTAGAAAATTCAATCAGAGAAAAATACAGAATATTATAAATTAATGGCAATATATCACTGTAAATGTGATATGTCTCTTTGGCAATACATATCAAATAATAATTTTTTATAATCAGACGGTTGTACGAGCTCTTATAATCTTATTTATTAGAATATAATATTTTTTTAATTAATATATAATTTTCTCTTATTAAAATTGTAAAAAAATTACTAATATGTGTTAAAAATTATTAATTAATTATTAATTATAAAATTTTGAATTTTAATAAAAAAATACATATATCTTAATAAAAAATATTAAAAAAATTCTTACAACTATTTAATTATAAAAAATATTATCTTGTGATAAAAGTCAAGAAACAATCAGAAAACATTTCACACCGATTTTCAACTGGCCCATTTCTTGCTATGGATGCCTACATGCACGCTCCCCCATGAGCCACACTGAGCTGGTTTATACCCTTCTTTTCTGCCTCCTCTATCAAAGGAATCCCAAGATTTTTTTCTTAAAAAAATTAAAGCAATCACACACAAAAAGCAAAATAAAGTTTCCACTGTTATAGACAAAAGAGGCTTTTTACCTTACTTATCCCCAGCTAATCTCCATTCTCTTCTTACTTTATTCTTGTCTTCTTCTCTTATATTCCTCTCTCTTGACTCTATATTTGTTCACATCCT
Organism: Flueggea neowawraea; assembly: GCA_948243855.1. Classification (NCBI taxonomy): domain Eukaryota; kingdom Viridiplantae; phylum Streptophyta; class Magnoliopsida; order Malpighiales; family Phyllanthaceae; genus Flueggea; species Flueggea neowawraea. Next base: position 470 of record CAODLS010213366.1, on the reverse strand, counting down.
CTTCTATTTCCTTCACAACCCATTTTCAGTAAGTGCTTTTTTTATTGCGAGGGGGAAAAATGGCTAAACTTGGAGGCATTCTTGTTTGTCTCTTGATTGTTGTGATGGATGTTGTGGCTGGTATTCTTGGTATTCAAGCAGAAATTGCACAAAATAAGGTACGTTAATATTAATATATCATTCGCTTATTATCAGCTGAATATGTGCGTTGTCAACCCTAAACTCTACGATTCGATTATTTATCTCATAGAACAAAAATATCAATGTCTTAATTAACTAAATATTTGTTGTCAGAACAGGTGAAGCACTTAAGGCTGTGGATATTTGAATGTAGAGATCCAAGCCATGAAGCTTTCCTTCTAGGGTTAGGAGCAGCAGTGCTTTTAGGGATAGCTCATGTCATAGCAAATTTGCTAAGTGGGTGTTGGTGCATTTGTTCCCAAGAAGAGCTTCAAAAGGCTTCTCCCAAC
>CAODLS010213283.1:0-21496 GCA_948243855.1 Flueggea neowawraea | reverse complement strand
TAAAGTTATTTTTTGCAATTACATTTTTCAAATTCCTTCTACTTTTTTACTATAGTTTAATTTAATTATTTTGTTATTTCATTACATTTAATTAATATTTACATATTTATTTTGGAGTAATGGAAAATTTTGGTGGAAATAGAAATTTTGAAAGTTTTGAAGTTGAAAATATTGGAACTCAAGAGAGTCAAACTCAACCAATTCCCACCCAAAGAGATGAGAGGGGAGCGGGAGAAAGAGTTTTTAGTTCTGATATTTTTAAAATTCATTTTAAGAAAATTTTTAATTTAATTTATCATTTTCAGTTTCTATTTTTTTCTTTTTTACTTGTATTTTAATTTATCATGTATTGTTAATTGTTGTATAGTTATATTGCATAATTAAATTCGTTATTGTAACCACGATATTCCTCCGACACAAGTGAGGCTTCTACTAAAATTTAATGAGTTTTTTTCTAATTTTTTTTAAAATTATGTGATGTAATTACTAGTAGAATAATTAATTTGTTTGAAAATCATTAACAAAAATCTTTGGAATATAATGTATTATTGGTAATATAGTTAATTATTAAATATAAAAAATTTACAAATCGGAAAAAAATTGATGGGATAAAATAACGGATTAAAAACAAAATTTCGAAAAAAAAAACCGAACCAGAATCGAACCGACTGTTGAACCGGTCAAAATCGGAACCAAAATAGAACCGAACCGAAACCCGACCAAACCGTGAAAACCACGGTTTGGTTCTGGTTCTCATATTTCACAAACCGGAACCGCCGGTTCTAGAACCGGCAACACCTCTGACTCAAAGTGTTTAGGTATATAATTTACATTCATATCAATTCATAGCAAATCTTTCTAAAATTTGGCATAAAGTCAAATTGTAACCGCTAATAAAATTTAAACCAAAACACCAATAAAAAAAGACTTTAGATTGGCTTGTAATAGAGCTAAAATAAGGGTTTAAGAAGTTAAGAGAGAACAATAGAATTAAATGATATATGTCATCTATATAAACGGACAAAGATAAAGCTAAATAAAAATAAATACATGTCTTCATTTTCCAAAACAAGGCTGCATTTGAACACTTTACATGCTTTGGCGTTGATTTACTTTTATTTCTTTCTTTTTGTTCTATAGTTGTATTTTTTCTTGAATATTCGATGCATGTCAATTTAGATATTATACTATGTAGAGGTAATAAGGGTGATTGAAAGTTAAGGTTCTTGATAGTTTTAAGTTATTGAATGCTTGAGGACAAATATTGTTTAAGTATAGGGACTTTGTGTGTGTGTGTGTGCGTTTTTTTTTTCTAGTGAGAGTTTCTCATTATCAATTATAAATAATATTTAATTTTGTTGCAAATAACTTTCAAATTTATTATCATTTTAAGAATATTTGGTTAATTAAACTAATTTATTTATTTTTCATAATTAAGTATAACAATTTTTGTATATTTGTCACAAGGTATAATAGTCAAATTATTATATAATATTTTTTATTTTATTTTTTTATTAATTGTCATTTTAGATAATTTATCCTTTTTTTTAAAGTATCAAACAATAAATTTTATAATCTTAACCTATCATATCTTATCATATACCAAGTTTTAATTACTAACATATCCTATCATATTCCATTAAACTTCCAAACAAAGTTAAGAGCATCCCAGCATTTTTCTTGTATTGGTTTATTATAATATTATATTTAATTTAATTTTTTATTATTTATCTTAAAATTTAAATCTGATCTATTTTTTTATCTTATTAATTAATATTTAATTACCAAATCAAAGAAAAAGAGAGAGTGATGAATATTGACTCTACATTTGTTCACTATTCTCACTATTTTCTAAATTTAGTAATAAAATATTCATTAATAAATTGAAAAGTGAACATTTCACAAATTTAAAGACTTATTAAGATATATAATGAATTAAAAAAATTATTTTGAGGAGCATGATAAGAAATCTGTTGGGGTGCTCTAAAAATTAACCCATTATTGAGTTTAACTCATGACTTATTATTAGCGGACAACTTTTTTAACAATTCTTTTAGACCGATAGATTACTAACATATTGGTTCTATCCAAGTCATGCTAGCAAGTAGCAGTTTCGTTTTATTTACAAGAATCTGATACTAGAATATGCTATTAACTGTTCTGCAATCTGACCTCCCAGCAGTGCATTTTATTTAAAATCTGTTTGCAGAAAAAAAATTTAAACGTAATTCAGCAATAACTTAAAAAACTAATGCCCTATAAGAACAAATTATTTGTTCTTAGGTCTTACTTGGTTTATTTTAATATTTTTTTGAGATAATATACTTCTCAGGAAATACAATTTTTAGAGAGTAACTTTTCAAAAAATGTAGTTAAAATTTTACTTGGTTTAAGTTAAACTTTTCAGAAAATAAGAAAAAAATATTTAAATAAATAAATAAAATGACAAAGAAACCTGAGTTTGAATACACAATTATAGAAAATAAGATAATATTAATAGGCAATATGGCAAAAGGATCAAGTGTAAAGCTAGTGCTTAGGTGGACTCTAAAACTTAACCAAGCAAAGGTACTTTTTCTATTTGTCGAAAAGTTGAATTTCCTGACACTTTTTAGCTCAACCAAGTCTCGGACCAAATTATATTGCAAAAAACATTCATGTATATGAAGGGGAATGCATGCTTTATTAAACTAGACTTATATAAACAAAATTTGTGGCTGAGTGAGATTGCTTTAGTCTTACATCTTAATTCACCAATGCTCATCCATCAATTATACTAAAGACTAAGCGATTGAGAATTCGACTTTTATTAAGAATCTAATTTTTATTTAAAAAAACAAACTTAAGTCAACCCAAGCCAATTTCTTGGCCTCATTCTTTTGCTAATAGTTAATCATATGTTTGAATATTGATAATTAACTCCAAAATCAAAACAGCTCATCAACTCATAATGCAAGAAATTGGTTAGGAGAAATTTTGGTTAATATGACATCTCTCCCTCTTTTCTCTCTATCTAAAGCACATACATATACACAAAACAGAACACACATGTCATGAACGTTCTAATAATTTCTCTATATTCCTCTCCACACTCTACCTTCTCTCCCTTCAACTTCACCTTCTTTCTTCCTACTGTCTCCCACTTTCCTGACCACTACTCTTTTATATCTTATTCAAACCCAACCCATTTATTCTTTCTCATTACCACCATAAGTTTTGCTTAACCCATGTATCCTTTCTCATTAACACCTAAGTTTTGCTTTCTCCTTTCCCACACTCAATCCTCTATCCCCCACAATTAATTTAATCTTTCTTTTTTCACTTTTTCTCTTCTTCTTGGTCTTCACTCCACTTCCCAAGTTTTTCCATGCATGCAATTTCCCTATAAAGAGTCGAATGCTAACACAACTACTTCATCACCAACTTCATTCTTGTCATTACATCCGAAGCTTTAATCCTTTCACAAAAACAATGAGAACCCATTTCATGGAGCCTGGTGTGGAGCTTAAAGAATCTTCCCTTTCAACTTCTTCTTCTTCATCACCACCGTCTTCGTCTATGTCGTCTTGTTATGGTGGTGCCAGAGTGGTTCCATTGTCATTTTTTTCAAAAACAGGACTAATGCAAGTTTTGGACCGTCACGAAAAGTCATCAAGAATCAATGAACTGTTCAGATTTATTAATGTTGAGTGGAAAGATGTGGAAAAAACGTTCCACCGGCTGGCTACTAATAATGGGTCTGAACCTGTGGTGAAGTGGTCTGATTTTGGTTTCTGCATAGGTAACCCATATAGGAATCCCAGTCATTACCAATTTCTTTTTGTTTCTGAATAATGCTGCTTGCCATTTTTGCCGCTGTCTTAAATAATAATTTGAGAGTTGAATCCAAATTTGTAAAAAATTATATATTCACAAGTTACAAACACAGCACGAACGGCATTGTATTTATGTTTTTTGTTGTGAGGTAATTGAATCCAAATCTGTAACTTAGTTGGTACACAGATTCACATGAGTTTTTAGCCTTGTTGTCAACATGCCACAACCTTATGCATTTCTCTGTTATTTTGTCCTGCCACTTCTTAGTCACTGTGTCTTTCAACATGAATTCTCAACGTGTCAATATGTGTTCACTGTTTTTCACCTCATAAAAAACAAGTTTTAAAATTTGGAAGGGAAAGAGGTCTTACCCAACTTGAATTTGGGTTAATCTGATATAAAAAAAATATCGATTTAATACAAAAAAGAATATACAAGCCTATTAGTAGTATTAGAGTCAACTTCAGTGCCAAAAAATCGATTTGAGACTCGATAGGAGCAATTAAAAGGACTTATCAAAAAAAAAATACAAAAAGACTATGCATACATAATTAATTCCTTATTCTAATCATTTTTTCGATCTCTCTAGTTTAATCCTCTAAGTCAACAACTACGTTGAATAATCCAACTAATTACTTGTCTGAATATTTTTTCAAAAAAAATATTATAGCTGAAAAGATGAAGAAAATATGAAAATACCATATTGCTTGAGCCTTTTAGAGTCAGCAAGACGTGACATATCTCCTTCCTACATAGTTTATGAATGGAAATTTTAACTAATTCAAGAAAGATAAAAGAATAGTGGTTGAGATTTTAACTAATTCAAGAAAGAAAAAAGAATAGTGGTTGAGTTTGTGGTGTTGTTGTAACTGATGCGTTTTTGTTTCAATTTTAAAATGTTGTAGGTATGCAACAATCACCAGACTTTGCTAAGGAGCTTTTAAGAGCACTAAGAGGAAGAAGAGATGTTACAGTTGATATCACAGAAACAGAACTTCGCAGTTACTGGCATCGCCTCTCTGATCCTTGCTTTGATTCAAGAGTTAAACTTTTCTTTGACATGTAATAATATATATCATCTTCAAAATTAACAATTACAAACAAAGTAGAAATTTATAGTTAAATTTATAACTTTCTCTTTTAATGTAAACTTCTTTCAGGTGTGATAAGAACATGGACGGAAGAGTTAATGAAATAGACCTCAAACAGGTTAATTATGCTAAAAATTCATTACTGACACCGTTCAAATAAATTGAAATTATGGATAATATACTGATATATACTAGCTGAATTTTCTGCAATTTGCCTTCTTTTTTCCTACGTATGCAGGTTATTTTGTTGAGTGCTTCAACAAATAAATTGTCCCTAACACATGAGGAAGCACAAGAATATGCAGCTCTAGTCATGGAAATTCTTGATAATTAACACAAAGGCTTTATAGAGGTGCGAACTTTTAAATTCTGGATAATAAACACAAACATATGGACTGTTCTGCAGAGAAAATTGTCTAATGGATGTAGAATTTATTTCATTTCGCGCTTGAACTCTGTTGAAGCCATGATTTGAATTAGTAAGATCAGGTAACAGATAAGCACATTGTGAATAAATGTTGCAGGCACCTCAGCTAGCAACACTACTGAGAATTAGCTTGCCAAGAGGTCCATTAGCCCCTGCATATCATAAAGACAATGACACAGGTCAGCAAGAACCAATGTCGAAGGCAGAAATTTGTTTCGGTCATATTAGAGGCGCGGATGGATTGTTCTGATGTGGTTGATGATCTGCATTGCACTTTTTACATGGAAGTTCATCCAGTACAGGCATAGAAGTGCTTTTGAAGTTATGGGTTATTGCCTTTGCACTGCCAAGGGAGCTGCAGAGACACTGAAGTTCAACATGGCTGTAATTCTGCTTCCTGTTTGTCGAAACACCATTACATGGCTGCGCAGGAATCGCAGGATCAACTCTGTTGTTCCTTTCAATGACAACATCAACTTCCACAAGGTACCTTTTTTTTGCTGTTGTTTGAAACTTTGGTTCAACCTAAACTATTAGAATAAGATTGGCGGCAGAAAAATAATGTAAATTCAGCTGAGAAAGCGCAATATTCGAGTGCAATTTTTCATTAGTTGCAAACAAAGAAGCTAGAATTGGACCATCAATGTTACTTAAAATGCATTAACTAGTTGTTAACTTCCACAGATTTTAATGACTGAAAATTTTTAAGGCAGGTAATTGCCGGGGGCATAGTGATAGGTGTGATACTACATGGAGGAACTCATCTTGCTTGTGATTTTCCAAGAATTAGCAACTCTGACGGATCAATTTTCCGGCAAACAATAGCAGCAGGATTTGGGTACCATCAGCCGTCTTATATCCAAATATTAACCACAACAGAAGTGGCAACTGGGATTGCCATGGTAGTGCTAATGGCCTTTGCATTTTTGCTGGCAACAAGGTGGCCTCGCCGCCAATCCCGGTCACTGCCTATGTCACTTAGACATGTTACTGGATATAATACATTTTGGTACTCACATCACTTGCTCATTGTTGTCTACGCATTACTTATTGTTCATTCCATGTTCCTCTTCCTCACCAACAATGCAACCGAAAAAACGGTAAGACTTCTGTTTGTTCTCTATATTTTTTGTTCACTACCTACCTTTTCACATGCTAATAGAAATAGAAGTCTGTGATGCAGACATGGATGTACATTGCCCTTCCGGTTATGCTATACGCTGGAGAAAGGATTTGCAGAGCCATAAGATCAGGGCTCTACAAAATGCGGATTTTGAAGGTAAAGCCAAGCTGATAGATGTTCGAAACAGAATATCAGATGATCAAGCTTGTCAGGAGACTTCATTGAACTGTTTTTCATATTTTCAGGCAAGCACTTATCCTGGAAAAGTTTTATCCCTCAAGTTGCACAAACCAGAAGGTTTCAAGTACAAAAGTGGAATGTATATCTTCATGCAGTGCCCTCAAATTTCAACATTTCAATGGTAAACATAATCATCATTATTTTCTTGGAAGCATCAAATTAGAAGTCATTTTATTTAGGTGTAGTTGCCTTGCTCATTTTCAGGCACCCATTTTCCTTAACTTCAGGGCCAGAGGATGATCACCTTGCTGTTCATAGTAGATCCCTTGGAGACTGGAGTTATCAGATATATAGTCTCTCTCAAGATGTAAAGAAAAAGAACTTCAGAATAAAACTTCAAAGAATTAAACTAAACAGATTACTGAAAATTCTTCTTGTTGCAGGCTATACTATCTGGCGCCAAGGAATATCCGAAAATATACATTGATGGACCTTATGGTACTTCATCTCAAGATCATGTCAAGTATGATATTGTCATGTTAATTGGCCTTGGTATAGGAGCTACACCTTTCATTAGCATCCTTAATGATGTCGCTAATGGTCTCCGAAAGACTTGTTTCGACCACGTAATATGCTTAACTTTGCCACTATATATTGTTCTGCTCTTAAAGAAAGTTCAGTTGATTCTGTTGATGGCATAAAATGATTGTTGTGTAATGATCTTCTTGTAGGTCAGCTGTGGAGGAAGCTGCCTTTCAAGAATCCCATTTAAGGCTTACTTCTATTGGGTGACAAGAGAACAGAACTCTTTTGACTGGTTTAGAGATATTTTGATGAATATATCAAGAACAAACCAAAAACAGGTAAAAAAAATGTAATAAATACTAATCTTTCATTAACTAATTTAATCATCTTTCTAATATTTCCAAGTTGTTTGGTGATGTTTCAGCCTGTCATAGAGATGCACAACTTTCTAACCAGTTTATATCAAGAAGGAAACGCAAGATCAGCCTTGATTAGCAGCACACAAGCACTGCAACTATCTAAGACCGGCACCGATGTTGTGTTACTGACTCCGGTAAGAAATGTGGTCTGGTTTTGTTCAGTTAGGTGTTCCATATGTGTTACAGAAATGTATAGTTTCTCAAGCAAATGGAGTTTCAGGTCCGAACACATTTTGAGCGTCCGAATTGGTTCAACATCTTCTCAAACTTGGCTACCAGACATGGAGGAGAAAGAATTGGTGAGAATCTAACCCACCAGTGTTCTTTTCACTTAAACCATTCATTAATGATCAAGATTTAAGTGTAGATAAGGCCAACAACTTCTGTAAGGTTTAGGTGTAATGCTGTATTTCTGCTCTCCTTTTTCAAAGACCAAAAACAGTTCTCAAAACAGGACTTGACCAACAAATTTTTGATGGTTTGAAAAGTTAAATAGAAAGAAGATGGTAAGTTGTTTTGGCTAGCTGGATTTGGTTTATTTCAACTCCTAGGTATTCATGACATTAATGTTGTTTCGCATCAGTTTATAATTTGTGAAACTTTTGTATTTTAGTGTTTCGCCCCTAGTTTACTATAATACTTTTACCTGCATTTTTGTTATCGAGTCAGCCTAACTAAAGAGTCTCGCTTACAGTTAACTTAGTTGAAGCTTATAGTTTATTGGTGCTGAAGCATACCGAGAGTTCAATTTCAAATGGGAACAAATAAAAGGATTTATGAAAAAAAAAAAGATTTAGATGTAGGTAGAGCTGCTGAAAATGTTGGGTTTTGTTAGACAGGAGGGTTCCACTGTGGGCCATCAACACTGGCAAGGGAATTGGAGAAGTTGTGCCAGAAATTCTCCACCAAAACCACTACCAGATTTGTGTTTTACAAGGAGAACTACTAGAACTGTTTGTAATTAGATGGGTGTGTTTTTGCATTTTAGTGCTTCCTAAAATAGGGAATTATACATATATCCAGTCACCTTGTATTTTTTTTGGATGTATGTTAATAGAGCAAGAGATAAGTCTCTTCATTTCATTTTCTTTTTCCTTCCAAATTTTCATCTGCTACGCTTTTGTAAACATTTGATGTGCTCAATTTCAAGTCAAAAAAGCAAAATGCTTTGCCCAGGAAACAAACAGTGAAAACTGGAACAATGATCTGAAATTTACAATTATTCCAAAGTTATTCAAGCATTAACCATGTGAGAAGATGTTGAAACAAAAACTCAACTTTGACCATTGTAATAATATGATTTCAGTTCCCAGAGATGAATCCAATGTCGGGGGAGATTATTAAAGAAGCTCAACCAAAACATCCTCAAATAGCACTATAAAGTCCCAAGAAAGCTCTTGCCAGTATCTTATTTCGTCACCGTCAAATAACTTTTTGCAGCCGGATATACCAATTAACCCTCCAGTGCTGATGCTCCAGAAATAATCTCAATCAGCTCGGTTGTGATTGAAGCTTGGCGAGTTCTGGTATCAAAACATTTCAGCGAAACAAGTTATGACATGCTTAACCACAGTTGTACCGTGTGTGCAGAAACAATCATAAATCATTTATGTACATGTATAGTTGTCAGATAAATGAATTCTACGAATAATATACATCCAGCCGGCAAGCTCAACAATGTTGATTTAGCCCTAGGCATGAAAAAACATTCAACCTTTTCCTACTTAAAGAAAGACCAAATACCTTCTACTTCTAGCATGAGTGTGTGGATCATGGGTATGTGTATGCAAGTACACGAGAGAGAGAGACAGAGAGACAGAGAGAGAGAGACCTGTTATAAGTAAGTGTAAGCCGATCAAGCATTTCTCCTGCATTTCTGCTTGAACTATCCATAGCAGACATTCTGGCTCCTTGTTCACTGCAAGCGTTCTCTAGCACTGCATTGAACAGCACCTGAGAAAAATGCCATTTATACAAGTGTCCAAAATTACAGAACAGTTGTGAAATAACTAATTGCAAAACATATAGACCATGCTCTGACTATCAAACAATGGATTCATTGCCCAATATTGTTGAAAAATTCGGCGGGTTTCTGCAGGGCTTACACAAGAAAATTGGAACTCAGCAAGGTTCTGAAGCACTGAACTCTTAGTCTCATCTCCTTCAATCTCATAGGAGTCGAGCTCACCAAGCTTTCCACCAGATTCAGCCTCTTTCTCGACAGCCTGCATTAATAAATTGTTATATAAATTCAGAATCCAATCAGCACATAACATAAAATAGAAAGGAGAATAACCAGATGCAGCAATCTGGATCACCTCAGGAGATAAAACAGTTGCCATGGTTGGAATAAATGAGACTACTGATTGGAATTTGTTGAAAACAATCCTTAAAGCATCATATTCCACATTCTTCAAGATGTCATCAGCCAGAACAGAGACCTGACGAGGAACCAAAACAAAATGCAAATAGAAGTGAGATTCAGAAAGCGTTATAACTGACTGTATTTTCTCAAAACCAAGTTTAGAATAAGAACAAGAATCTGTTGGTAATTGTCTGATTATATGCAAAGCACTTGAAGAACATCTCCACCAACCTGTGTGTAATTGAGAGGGTTCTTCTGCAACTCAGTGACAGATATTTCAATGTCTTTCTTGGAGTCACGTACCAATTGAGCCTTTGCCTTTTCTCCCAAGACAACATATTTTGTTTCTTTGTCTGGACCTGTGGTCGTTCAAAATATATTTAGTTTTTTCTAACAACTAGAATCCATCTCGAAACTTGGTTATCTACAAAACCTACCAGAAGACAACTTGTGCATAGCCCTGCTCATCTTGACAGATGTGGAGTTAATTCCACCACACAGACCTTTGTCGGAAGAAATAGTGACGATGACATTCTTTTTCACACCAGCAGCTGAGAAACACAACAATGCCATTGCAAACAATTAATGGAAGAAAGTAAAAGAAAACCCACCAACAAAATAAAAAGATGCATGTTATCACTGGGAATTTTACAAGCTTAAAAAATAAACTTAAGAAAATGTCAGCCACCAATGCATAACATGTCATTTTGAGGCAGAAACTCTGCTTCACTGATTTGTGTATCCACAAATTCATTTGTTTCAGTGCACTACCAATAAGAAAAATCTAAGAAATATAATTTTTGAATCCAGAAAAGTAATTAACCTAAAAACCATATTGCAGGTTGAGTGAATAGTTTTACTTGTACCACTGCTTTTATTGCACAGTGGATACCCTAAAGAGAATGAAATAAAAACCTTTTCATGAACATGCTGTATGAAAAAGACCAATTATTGGTCTGCATTAGATTTTTGTAACTAAAAGGAAAACATACCAGGACTGTCTCCAAGAAGTGCAACAAATGGTTGCCACAGACCACGGGAATTTTCTGCTTTAGTTTGAATGGCTCGCAACTTTGAGGCTGCAACCATTTTCATTGCCTTTGTAATTTTTTGAATGTTCTTCACACTCTTCATCCGATTTCGGACTGCAAAAGACATAAATAATGCACATTATTATGGAGCTTAATTCACCAAATAGCAGCAAGGAGAGTTCTAGCGTAAAAAAAGGTGAATTAGAAAACGTCTGATGTCATCTTACCAATTTGGGTTGAAATGGAGCGTACACCAAGAGGGACCTGCTCCCTGCACACCACATTCAAATGTTGAGTTACTGCAATGCAAGTGAAAACAAAATATAATAACATTGTCTTCATATGCACAAATTATGGTTCACTATCTGTTCATCTCCATATAAGGTTTCTCCGCAACCATTTAATCATAACACCCTAGTTTCACAAGTACTTAATAATAAAACTTGTTCTTGACGCATGAAATGTTGGTTTCTAAAGTACACTCCCTGCAACTATTTTTCCTTTCTTTTTATTTCCAGCTCACTATGTATCCCAGACAACACTGCTACCTTCAATTAACTCTTTCTTTCATGTGAAATGGTCACTCTAACCTCTCACAACCACCAGCTTCACTTTAAACTTCTATTTCAGCCTCTCAGCCCTTGTTCCCATATAAAGCAATCTTATCAACTTTCTGCTTCAATATAGATTTCCATCTTTAAATCTAGATCCCTGCCGCACCACCATTCTAAGTCACTCCCTATATTTCGGTATTTGAACTTATTACTAGCAACAAACGTAAAACCTAACCTGTGCATAGTCCACTGTTCTCAAACCCTACTTTTCCTCTCTATTTTTTTCAAACCCTCTCTCATATTGTGCAATGTGTATCACTTCAAAACCGTTGCTTCACATTTTGATATCGTTAAGCACCATACGATTGCAGTTTCAAAAAAAAAATCAGAAATACAGATTCAATAATTCTACAGAACCAATTAATAACAAATTGAGGTCTAATCACAGAGACAAGTAAAGGCAGAGCAGAAGTGAGAGAAAGATAGAGAGAGCGTACTCAGAGAGAAGAGAGGATCGGAGAGGAGCGGTGTATGATTGGGGAGAGATGAGGGGGGCGGCGAATCGCCTCCCTTCGCGTCTGAGAGCCGCCATAGCCATCGCTGCAGTGGTAAATGGCCGGTGAAACCCTAGAGATTGTAGATCCGAATGTGTTTGTTTCAGTTGCCGTGAGCTAATTTTTTTTCCACTATTGTTCTCTCTCTCTCGCTCTTGAACGGGGAAAAATTATGCGAATGGAAACTACCGAGGCGCATTAACCAACGCTGTCGTTGTGGCTTTGCACGACGTCGTTTATTAAGGGAGGGATGAACATAGTAGCACATTTTTTTTCATTTGGGCTAGAACTCTTTAAGGATCAAAATTACTCGCATTTTTTTAAAAATTTGTAAGTCATTTTAATTGCTTTAATTTATAATCGAACTTGCAACTCAAAGAAAAGTTTAGTATGAATGTTTTATATTGTTTGATTGTTATATATATATATGCCTGTTAAATTCAATCGTTAGATGTTATTAATAGAATTTTATATCAACTCCAACGCTAAAAAGTTGTGAGTTTAATTTCTGATAGGAGTAAATAAAATGGTTTATAAATGATGATGAATTGAAGCGAGTATGGATAAGTTCTTCAAATCGAACATTGAACTGCTTGCAGGTGCCTCATACATAATTTGAGTCAAATTAAAATAAGGTAGCTCTTTACTTGCTAATGTAAGGGAGAGTAGTGGTTGGTTTGGTAGGTTTGTAGGGGATAATGTTAAACCAGGGCGACTTGGTCTGTTTCGAAGGAAGAAAAACCGAAGCCGGTCTGCAGTCAAATGCTCTACTACTGAGCCATGGACACATTAGTAAATAATGGGTATTGCCAAAGAAAATGTATACAACTGTTAAAACAGAAACAAAAACATATTTCTATACAAACTTTTCTAGATTGTTCTCTATCAAAATTACTTCATTAACATCTCTACTTTTCTACCGAGCTCGAAACTTCATTTGGTTCAAGAGATAAGACAATAAAGATATCAATGAACTCTATGATGGTTCTGTGTAAAAACTGTTGTTGTCTCAAAGAAGTGATAAACTTTTATCGCTTTTTCGAGACAACGACAAGCAAAACTGGAACAAACATTTCAGAAACAAATCAACACATGGTACTGTAGCTGTATCGAAACATGTGCCAATGCATATGCAAACCTAAATGCTCAGAAAACCCCAAAAATTCATTTCGGGCCGAAGTCTAACATAATAAACCAAACATTACACCTCGGTATAAAATTACACTTTGGTACCCGAGACTTTGGAAAATTACCAACTAGTCCCTAAAATATCCCAACTTAATAGTTTGGTGTCAACTCCCTAAAATGACATATTAGTCCTCATAGACTCTCAAAATATCTAAATTAATCCTCAAACATATGTAAAATTATATTTTAGTCCCTAAATGGAAAATATCAAATTTGGTCCTCAAATGGAAAATTACACAAATAGTCCTTAAATATGATTCTAAAAAACAACTCAAAATCTCGGATTTTTAACAAAAATCTGAATATAACCCTAGCCCATCCAAGAACTCATCAAATCTCGTGATTCAAGACTTAAATCATGTTCATTCAAGTTCCCTCTAGCCTATTCTAGCATCATATAACATCAGATCATCAAGAATCCTCCGAAAATTGAAACCCATTTCAAATTTAGCCTAAAATGAAATGTTGAGATTAATACATGAAATGAATGAAAGAAGGGATTAGAAGCAAGATCTTGCCTCCAAATATGTTGTGGAATGATTGAGGAACACTGGGAAGTGATTCAGACGGATTTGAAGTGGTATAGAGAGAGAAAGAGGAGTGATAGCCGAAAGAGTCAAGTATAGGGGTATATATAGACGCCCTTCCCAAAACGGTGTCGTTTCAAAAATTTCAACACCACATAGTACGCTAACATGCGTTGCAAACTCCTCTACGCACATTACAAGCATTCAACGTGCATTGCAGGTTAATGACGGTTTCTGAAACCCAGAAATTTTATATCGATGATCAACGTGCGTAGATGCCCTCCAATACATGTAGACGACCTTTCAGGCATCCAAACCATTCTATTTCAAGTTGTAACGTGCACTGCTTAACTCCAACGGGTGTTGACAACCTCCTGGATGCATTTCATGCAAAAATTCTCACTTCTAACATGTTTCTAACTTAGAAACACAAACTCCAACACTCTCGGAGCAAATCTAACACCCCAAACTTGCAATTCATCATCATTGGACAATCTTAAACATCAAAAATCATCTTGAATATCGAGGTTCAAATTTACATCAAAGAAAGTTCAATCAAAATTAAACGGGGTTTGACAAAGGCATTGTTGGAATTGAACGGAAAGCTACTGAGAGATTCACCGAAAGGGACGGGGTATTACATGTAGTCTCATTTGTTATCTCCTCAAGAATTCATCTGTCAAACTCAACAGAATCGCACTATGTGCTCTCAGCACAATTTCAGCCTTCTGCACTGTTGTTAATTTTGTTGTAATTTCTCTTTACATTCTATCACCTCAGAACACTCATGTTGAACTAGAAGTGCCTTAACCTTCAATTTCCACAAGGTGAAGTCATTTGAGCCATTCAATTTCTCAATCTCAAATTTGAGACTTCTTTTTGTAGACATGAACCCAAGAGTTAAAAAAAATGCACAGAGATCAATCACACAATGCAAGAATTTACATGGTCCGATCAATGTGATATATGTCCATAGATAGAGAGAGTGGACAATTCTTTATTCTCCATGAAAGTTGGAAAAAAAGGTTACATATGTTTCCCAAGTCCCCTACATATATGATTTACATGAATCCTTGCCAAATTAGGTTAAAACAAGCCCTAAAACTCATCTAACCCACGTCAGACTCCAAGATATGGTTTGACTTAATAAGACATGGCATGGGCTTTAACTACACGGACACAAACACGGTTTGGAGCAAGGAAGAAAATCAGCATCGAGGAGTACACGGGTGGACACACGGCCGTGTCCCAAAGAATGCATCTCTAGTCTTCACGCACTAACTTGGATCAATACATTACACGGCTTCAACCTCATGCACACGGTTTCAACTTCATCCGTGTCCTTCTAGAGTTGACCGAATTCATTTTCTTCTTTATCAAACCCATCCCAATTTGCTTGATTCAAGATCTTCAAGGGTCGGCTTTAACATATCATGGAAAGTCTCAATTCAATCTCAATATCTTATTCTTGGTTTAAATTATTTTTTAAATCTAATCATCACCATTATATTAAAAAGGAATGGAAGATAATAATTAAGAAAAAGTTTAAAAAATTTACACTTCAGTCGAACCTTACTTATGTAAATATATTCCCTTTTTTTAAATACAATCTATTTTTATAATTTATGTCATAAATGCAAACACTGCCTGTAAAAAAATAATGTAATTATGTAAGTAGGAATAAAAGTAAAAAGAGAATAATAATGTAAGTATAACTAGAGGCCAACCAAGAGAAAAACAAATTAAGAATCGGAGTGTAGAAAATAGGAAGTCAAGCTCAAGCCCAGGAGGCAGAACAAGACTTTTATTCTTTAATTTGTTGCTTTCCATTAAAAAAAAAAATTGGGAAACCTCGCACACAGACATATATATATATATAATAGTTATAACTAAGAAAGTTCTACATTGCACAACTTAGAGTGATGTGAACCCGTGATCACATAGTTTGACATATATCAAGTAAACATATATTTTGAAACATTTGTACTCTAGACTTAAAATACTATTATCATGTATGTGGTGGTTATTACGATAGATCACCCATTGTATGATTGTATTACTGTGAGATCTTTTACCTTACTATTATTTTGGTAGCTAAGATATTAATAAAATTTTATACTTATAAACAAACACTAATTAGCATCAAAGCACTAATTTAGTAGACAAATTTTACTGCGATATAATTAGGATTCTCTACATTTTTAAAGGATGTGAGGAATGATTGTCCAAAAAAAAAACTATGGGGAATGCAACAAATCTGAGGCACAAACAGAAATAGAGACATCCACGGTAGACAAATATGTAGAATAAAACTACTTCATATTCATTCTCAAGATTCGATTTCATTAAAACTAAACTAGAGCAAAAAGTTAAGGAAGGTTGGTTATATTTGAACATGACGTCCAATTAGGGGGCAAAAAGTTAAAAAATAAAAAAAAAAATCTAAAGAGACTTTTTCTTCTCAAAAACAAATTGTGAATTTCTACCCATACTTTTCTTTTTTAATCTATTAATTAATTGCAATTTTTCTTATTAAATGCTATGTTGGGTACAGTGTAAACAGACCATTTTTTCAATAATTGTGCGCCTATATTCTTAAGAATATAATTTATTTTATTTTCTCCTCACATCAATAATGGTTTGTTAATTATTTTATTACAAATCTTCAACTGATTTCTCAAAAAAAAAAAGATCAACTGATTTATCTTATGTTCGTTCACAGTAGGAATACTACAAGAATGAATTCCTAGATTAATATTATTGGTCACTAAGACAAATTAAGGTACAAATTATTCAAGATCATACACCTAGAAGACATTCTTGCATATTTAAATAAGACTTCCAATTAGGGAGGACGCTATAGGTGAGCTGACTAAAAGGTTACATTTTCTTTTAATCATAGGCGGCTCCGAATGGATCAACACTATCTCGGAAAATAGATAAAAATAATTTATCCTAATTTTAATATTAGCAAGTTGTCCTCAAACACTGACTCGTTTAAAAACTGAAGAAAACTTTTAACAGTTATATGTGAATATTGGGTACACCAAGTTTGAATCTTATCATAATTTACAAGATGACAGGTTGAAGGAAGCAATTACTGGCCCCATCCGATCCAAAGTCGAAATTAATTTAATTTGATTTGAAAATCTGAAGAAAATTATTGAAACTCGATCAAAAATAAGAAAGTGATTGGAAAATAAATTAAACAGAGAAGACAGTACCCTTGCAAGTTAACTGCATATATTTGTTTTGATGAAAAAAAAAAAAAACTATTAGGAATGACAAGATTGGGTATAGATAGGATATGTGTTAATATTCTTACTCATATTCACAACTCATATCCTCTGTTCATATCCTACAACTATTCATACAAATAATAAAAATTATTATTCATATCTCACTTATAAGTTATCCACAAAATCCCAAAAATATCCGTTCACCCGTTGTATAAATATATTTAATTAACCTAAAAAGAAATATGTTTGTAATTTTAAGATATTAATTTGAAAAATACATAAGACATCAATGGATAATAAAGATATACAATATAATACAAAAAAATTAAATTCATATTCAATTGTTTTTAAACACAAAAAAAAAAAAGCAAATAGAAACACATTTATTGAATTGCATTTGATTTGCTATTACATCAACCATTTGCATATATTCTCAACTTCTTATCAAAGTAAATTAATTAATACGAATAACATTATTTAATATTTTTATGGGTGCCAAATGATAACACGTAACCGAATATAGATGTATAATAATTATTGTCTAGTAAGAGCATGTACAACATTACTCCTCATAATCCTTCATATAATATTATTATTTAATGCACTTTTATACTTAAACGTTTTCCAAAATTTAAGTCATTCCGCTTATTTAACCCACCAATTCAACATTTTATTAATAAAAGTTAATAGAAACATATGAAAATAAATAGTTCTTCCATATTTAAATGGAGAACCTATTGAGTTCTATATATTTTTATTAAATTTATGAATAAGATACTGAATTGGAGAGTTGAGTTATGAGTGTGAATAATGGTGTTGTTTGAGTAGATTTCAAATTTCGAATTGAGTTAGTTGAATAAAACATGATATTTTGTAGAGAATTATAAGGAGTAGAGTTGGACATAGTCAAATATTTTAGAGATTATATGAATTTAGAGTTGTGATGCTTTAAAAGAGAGATAACACTTTAAACATAAAAGAATTATAGTAGGAATAAAACGATCTATATTATACTTATATATTGTTTATAGTATATATTATAGGATTAACTACATTCTCAACTGCAATTTGCACCTTCAATTACAAACTAATCTACAGTTGACTTTTTTCTTAATTTTTGGTTCATTTTTTACTATTTGTACATGTGTAATTCTTAGTCTGTAAGGACTAAATTTGTCTCAAGTCTTCAACTTTTGCTTTTCTTCTCATTTGGTCATTTGGTTTCTCTCTACTCTGTCAATCTGTGCACTCTTCTCTCTCTCTGTCACGACCCATTGCGAGCATGTGACCGACGTATGAGGTGAACTGTCTGTGGGAGCCCGACCCATCTCACACAAGCCTCAGAGATCAAACATATTACCCAAACGATTTCAGATTATAAAACATTTGTTAAAACGCTTAATCATCGAAAACATAGTAAATCAAATATATATAAATAAATATATATCAAAAGTTATAAATGCGGAAAACAACGGAACATAAATCAAAATCCAAAATGGAAACCCGATTGATCGACTTATAGTAAGCGTACTAGAATTAATTGTAGTAATAAAAATCTTAGGAATATCCTAGGGTATCGAATCCACAGAGAACGTGTCTAATTGTGGTCAATTAAAAAGATAAAAGCAATTAAAAGCATCAAGTTGTTGTTTTTTGGGTTTTAGAAATAAAAACAAGCAATAAAATAAACACAAGAAATCCAATAATGAGAAAACTTTAGGACTTTTGAGATGAAACCAAGGATTTAGTTGCTAAATGAATGAAAATGGGTTTTAACAAATGGGTGTAAGTGTTTTCTCCACAAATATCACTCAATGTCTCTCTCAATGTCACTTAAGTAGTGCCTACACTCCCTAGGTGGGTCATTTCGGCCTAACCTAATTAAATTAGGCCAATTACGATCATTGGAGAATTTCATCGAACACCTTGTAGGTATAGGTATATTTCTATCCTAAAACCATACAAGTTCTATGCTTGTGACCTAACCAAAGCTTCATCTCTCAATTCATCACTTAGGTGTGTCAAAAATAATATTCAGGTCGCGAATCTCAACATCATTTAATCAATAACAAGTCATACAATCATCACCAATAATAGATTTAACAATTAAAGCATCAAACCAATAGATATAATATTAAAAGCACAAAACTCATAACAATAATCATCCATTAAAGCAACATAAATCCAAGGTTTACATCCCTAAATCCTAACACAAAATTTAAGCTAGCATATTTACAAAACTAGGCATAGAGCAATAAAAATAAATCCTAAACATGATTCTAGCAAAGAAAAAGGGAAGAAGAAAGCTTGTCTCAATGGATGATGGAAGCCTCTTTAATCATTTCTCTCATCTTTAATGCCTTGAATCCTCCTTAGAAATTGAAAGAGAATGAATCTCTTCTTTAATGTGCAAGTCCAAGGTTTTTTTTTTAAATGATGTGGAAGATGAGTATTTATAGTCCTCAAGGTCTCCCACATACCCTAAGAATATTCTCCAAAAGATGCTCCTTAAGTGTGGCCTATTTCGTCACTTTCTCTTTCTTCACTGGCGTGTCACGGTCGTGACACTGTTCACCACGGCCATGACAATTTCGGCAATGAACAGTTCTTGTGAACCGTGAAAATGAACAGTACTGTGAACAGTATCTGTGAACAGTGTCACACCGTGACAAATTGGTGTCACGGTCGTGACAACTTTCTGCCTCAAAATGCGATTTTGTTATGCTTTTCATTGCCGTGACACTGTTCACCCACGCCCGTGACACTTTTCCTCCATTTTTTGCTTGTCACGGTTGTGACACTTGTTCATGATGGTTGTGACGCTTCTTTGCTCTTCTTTTCCATCAATCTCTTGATGCTTTCATGAGTTTACTTGAGGCATTTCCATTTTCAATCATTTTTCCATCATTCCCAACTCATTTTCTTCAATTTATCTCATCCTACAAGCATTACAAATATTATAAGAATTTCACCACAAAAGAATGATTTATAGGATGAAATAGATAAATTATTGCTTGAATTAATGTGTAAATTTAGCATTCATCACCGGTAACCCAACTACATCCCGATGCAGAGCTCGACAAAACAAAAGACGAGCCCGGACAAAAGGGCATCACTAACCAAAAGATGTCTCACTGGAGTCTAGATGTTGACAGTTGCCGAAGCCAAAATCTGTGAACCTACTCAATAGGAATCACGTAAACAGAGAAACAAAGGGGGTCAGGGCCCAGTGAGGAATAACACTTCAAATAACCTCATACGTGCCTCACAAAGACTGTTTTAAAAACAGTTCAAAACTACACATGCATATATAGTTTAACATACATATATATACATGTTATACATATGTAATAGCTTTTCAAAAATCCTTTCGCAAAAGGGTTCGCATACAAAGCAATCATAAACATAGAGGCACATAAAACGATTTTCATTTTCAAAGTCAAAATATATATACAGACATATGGGACCAAAGCAAAAAGCGTGCATCTAGCACTAACAACAGAGTATGTGGGCTCCACCAAAATCCATATCAAATCATGTGTTGGATCAGAACACATGGCTATCAACAACCTTGGTAACTGGGCTTATCAAAGCTTTGGTATACCAAATGTCACGTTTTACCCCGTAACAGTAGGTGTCCCATATCATAAAACAAAAGCATACTAATATATAGTATCAAAGCAGAGTATGTGTAGAAGCATCAAAATTAGAGAGGAGATATATAATACATATATATCAATTTCAAAGCAGAATCCTGATTAATACACATAATCAGTTTATCATTAGTCAATCCTTAGATTAGTTCATTTTCAAAGTATGTGTTATACACAACAGAAAACATATATAGTTCAAGACACAACCTATGTGTCTGAAACTGTTATTCACTCACCTGGTAGTCCAAGTGCAAACACCTGTCAGGTCCCACTCGCCGGTGGCTGGTCTCTCGGGCAGTAACAGAAAACTAAACAGAACAAATATATATCCACGGATATATCAGAGACGAATCAAAAGGTGGTACTATAATATCCCGTACTTTCCAATTATGATCCTTGTAGTTTTCGAGTGTGGCATTGAGGACTTTTGGAATTCCAGTGGATGGTATTTGATGTTTATGATAAAATCATGTTAGGTTGGATGTTGTTAAGTGTTGGAAATAATTTGGGATAAGTTCGGTAGCAAGAGAAGTAAATAAGGGAGAAACAGAGCATCTTGCGTATGTAAGGCTAGTAATAACGTACGTAAGGCAGACAAAACTCACGTACGTGAGAAAAAGGTTTCACGTACGTGAGCTGGGCTTCTAGGATGATCAATGTACGTTGTGATTTTGAGACGTACGTCGTGAAGTTACGTTTTCAAAACAAAAGCTATTGGACACATTTTTTACCACGACAACGTACGGTGTACACTTTATAACGTACTTTGTGACACCAAGACGTACGTTGCATGAAATAATAACA
>CAODLS010213268.1:0-11083 GCA_948243855.1 Flueggea neowawraea | reverse complement strand
GGATGTGTTATGTTTCTGTTATTATTTCTGACATTTCAAATGTTTTAATTTGAAATAATTTTTGCACTTAATATTATATACGTTTTGTTTTTAATAAACAAATATTATACTTTTATTTGTTTTTCATATTTCTTTAAATATGATGTTTGGGTAAAGTTTTGTACTATGGAGGCTTGTGTGGAATGGGCCGGGCTCCTATAGACGGTTCACCTCGTACGCCGGTCATGGTCTCGGGAATGGGTCGTGACAATAACACAAATTACGCTATTTAGATTACTTGTTATGTTATTTTTAAAAGTTAAAATGACAAATGAAAATATTACACAAAAGTGAACTAATATTACATAATTAAAGGTCAAAATGGCACATTTGTCATTTTAAGATCTTGTTATTTATAACACAAATTATGCTATTTAGATTACTTGTTATGTTATTTTTAACAGTTAAAATGACAAATGAAAAAATTACAAAAAAGTGAACTAATATCACATAATTAAAGGTCAAAATGAAAGATTTGTCATTTTAAGATCTTGTTATTTACAACAGAAATTATGCTATTTAGATTACTTGTTATATTATTTTTAAAAGTTAAAATGACAAATGAAAAAATCACACAAAAGTGAACTAAGAGTACATAATTAAAGGTCAAAATAACACATTTGTCATTTTAAGAATTTTTTATTTATAATATAAATTATGTTATTTGGATTACTTGTTATGTTATTTTTATATGTTAAAATTACAAATTCCAAAGTCACACAAAAATGAACTAAAATCACATAAACAAAGGTAAAAATGACACATTTGCCATTTTTTTTTCTTTTAAGAATTTGTTATTTACAACACAAATTATGTTATTTAAATTACGTGTTATGTTATTTTTAAAAGTTAAAATGACAAATAAAAAAGTCACAGAAAAGTTAACTAAGATTACAAAATTAAATGTTAAAATGACACATTTTTCAATTTTTTTATCGTTTTAAGAATTTGTTATTTATAATACAAATTATGCTATTTAGATTACTTGTTATGTTATTTTTAAGTGTTAAAATGGAAAATAAAAAAATACACAAAAGTGAATTAAGATCACAAAATTAAAGGTCAAAATGACACATTTGTCATTTTAAGAATTTGTTATTTATAACATAAATTATGCTATTTATATTACTTGTTATATTATTTTTAAAAGTTAAAATGACGAATGGAATAGTCACACAAAAGTGAACTAATACCACAAAAATAAAGGTCAAAATGACACATTTATCATTTTAAGAATTTGTTATTTATAACACAAATATTGTTATTTTGATTACACGTTATATTATTTTGATATGTTAAAATTACAAATGGAAAAATCATGCAAAAATAAACTTTGGTCACATAAATAAAGGTCAAAATGACACATTTGTCATTTTTTGTCATTTTAAAAATTTGTTATTTATAACACAAATTATGTTATTTATATTACGTATTATGTTATTTTTAAAAATTAAAATGACAAATAATCAAATTCATGTGCTATTAAATAAAAATGATATATTGTAAATTTTATTTATTTTTAAATTTAAAATAACAAATAATTAAATCCAATGGCTCTTATTTTTTAACAAAACAAAATCAATTGTCTCAAATCACTTTAGGTTTGGTTGTGATAGTATGCGTTCAAACTCATTCTAAAACTTTTTTCATCTAATTCAAATCAATGGTCCAAATTAATTGCAAACAAAATTGAGTTAAGTGACATTGAGTCACCGAAGTACTTGCCCCTAAACAAGCCCTACTCAGTTAACAAGAGAAGAGTAAAGATCCCAAAAGTTGAGATAGAAGAGGAATAGCAAAATTAAAAAACAGATATGTTGGTTTGTTAGCAAAAACGTACATTTTATACGTAAGATATTGTATGATAAAAAACACAAATACATAACAATTTTTTATAAAAAGATTATTCTATGCTATATGTTTGTTTATATGAACATATCAATAAATAACTACATAAATAAATATTTTAATAACTAAATCATATTGTTTATTATATTCCTAGAAATGGTGACTATTGTGCTCATTTGCTTGCAAAGAATGGTTTAGTTAGGTAGTAATGATTCTTAGTATTTGTCTAGAGTGTTGTTGTAATTTGGTCGGTTGGAGTTTCCACGCTTTTGATGCTATTAATAATATTTCAACTATCCCATTTACTAACCGATGAGACAAGAGCTGATAGATGATATCACTCTTAGAGCAGTCAATTTAGTTGAATTGGTCTTAAGTTGGGTAGTTATTTTTCATTAAAAGAAAATTGTATTTTACTGGTAGACATTTTTTATATTATAATAATTATATTGTATTTAATATACTACAATCTTATAAAAATATTAGGATGAAATTTCAATTTTAACCAAGCTTTGTCACTCAAATTTTAATATATTTTTTTACCTTAATAAATATCTAATTTTAATTGCATATCGCTGTGTGTTTTTTTGAAGAGAATTGCATATCGCTGTTAAGGAATAGATCACTATAAGATATCTACACGCAATTAAGCATAAAAAAGCAGCATATAAATAGCAAAAAGACATAGTAAAAATGGTATAGTTAAAACAAAATTTTTATTATGGTCAAAATTATTCCTAAATAAGAAATTTAGGATTAAATTTTTGAACCTTGTTCCTTGTAAAGTAGAAAGTTGATTAAGTCCCACGTTGCTAAACACTTGAAAAAACTTTATTGGTGGCACGACGACTAATCCTAATTCGCATAAATATTTGAAAATTCATGCTAATAATTCATTTGTGGATTGAGCATCAAAACGTGATTTGATGTTAGAATGAAAAGATAATATGGTGGAGTTAGAACAAACAAAAGTTGTGTTAATATCTCTTCTCATTGTCCAATTGCATGAAATATCCATGCACTCATTGGTCGGCATGTACCAAACCAATGCATTTCTCCATTCCCATCCTTGCCACTATATGTCATCAACACTACTCGACATTTCACACCTCACAATACCACTCCGTCCTGCCCAATTCTCCTCCAAAGCTCCACACACAAAAACTTAACACTTGAGGGGTCATGGCTCTCACAAGTGCCATGCTCATTGCCACACTTTTGCTGGCTTTCAAAGCTTCCTCCACCATTGCTCAAATGTCTCCAATGTCAGCACCCCCAATGGCTACTCCCATGCCACCAATGGCTTCTGCATCCCCTCCAACTATGTCCACTCCTCCACCGACGATGACAACTCCTCCTCCGATGATGGCTACTCCTCCGCCAATGATGGCAACTCCTCCTTCAATGACCCCTTCAATGACTCCACCAGCGTCATCTCCTCCTACACCATCAATGGCCCCGTCAATGACACCTCCTTCTTTATCGCCAGAAATGCCTAGCCCTCAGTCGCCCATGATGCCAACACCTCCTATGACGGCACCATCTCCGAGTCCGATGAGTGGCACTGGCAGTGAAACGCCACCAACTACTCCACCAGTCGGCTCTAATCCTGATAGTGATGCCTTTGTTCATGGAAGCAGCATTGCTTTGTCAGCATTGCTTGGAGGAGTTGCACTTCTCTTTGTTTGAAACCACAGGGCCATTTGACATTGAAAAACTTTAGTATGTTGTAGATTAAGATATTTATTTTGTGTATTCCTTTGCCTTTCTAGTTTTACAGTTTTTGTCTCTTCTTTATTTTCTTCTTATTCTTCTTTTTTGTTGATTTCATTTGTGATCTGTGAGGAAGAGGGTGAGCATGTTTTGAGATTTAATTTAGTGTTACAGCCTATTGTAGCATTTTGACCTCAGTCGATGAATAAGAGATCATTGTGATTCTTGCTTGTGTATCATGTCTTAAATTTTCCAAATCCTTCTTTTGATCAATTTTACTACATTTTTTTATCTCAATTTTACCACATTTTGATTTCTCTGAAATTCAAACATGTGGCTTTTCAAAATCTAAAACCGACTTTAGTACCAATAAAACGTAAAAGTTTAGCACTAATTAGCTACTCTCATAATCTTGACAATGCTTAATCATGTTAACTGCTCGCACTAATACCCATTAAGAAGTGATATAAGCCAAATCTAACTTGCTTTGCAACAATTAAAAAAAGTTAGGTGAGTGCTTGAAAAGAAGACGAAGTACAAAAATTGAAGAGAAGGTGTGACACTAGTGGTGCAAAGTGGGAGGAAGAATAGGAGATTAAAAAAAGAAAAAAGTTAGGTGCTAGCTGTAGATAAAAGATGAGAGAAGGGTGTGAATGAGTTTGGACAATAGTGAGTGGTGGAGAAAGAAAGGATTAAAAGAGGAATGGGCATGGAGAGAACAATGGTGGAAGCACAAAGAGGTGTTTGCATAGAGAGGATGGTTGGTGGTGTGGGGTTATCATAAGACAAATAACCTTCAGTGTGAAAGTGATGTGCACATGGTGTGGTAGCCCCCACAAAGGTCTTGTACTCTGCAAATGAAGAGATTTTTCTGTGCCTGTAAATTCTTAGCCTCAAAAGTTAGCCTTGAAGAGGAAAACAAGAAAAAAAGAGAATTTTTCGCATTAGTATGTTGATGTTAGAGCAGTACAGGCCAACCCCATTGAGCTGTGACACATTAAGGCACTTTCAAGTCCAGCTATACCAAACTCGGCATGTTGCTCATTGAACTGGAATCATCGAGCACTAAGAGTCCATGATTCGATTTACAGTGGAAGAAAATAAAATGACTTATAAAACAAGAGTCCAGCTATTTCATGGAACATATTCTCCGTAAAATAACACCAACAACACAGCAATAACATGTAGTGGGGTAAATGATAGGACTAGGAATTCTATGCTCCTCATGAGATGCATTATTCATTTTTTTAAGATGATTAGTGAATGTAAATGCAAGAGATAGATTACAAAAATGCTGATAAAACAGCTCTGAGTCTCTGACGCATGAAAATATGATTCTGCAATTGCTTCATGCATAATATTGTAAATAATAGAGGATCAGTTCATTCTACAAGGAATTGGAATCTCATTCCGAAGATGAAACGTGTCTAGTCACACAGGAAAGAGAAGTCACACAAAAGCATTGGATTCCAGTTAAAAGAGCTAACAAATGGGAATCAAAAACTTTCTTTTTGCCTTTTTCCTCAGAAAAGGTATAATTCCAAAGATATCTCTGAAAACTTTGCTAAATGAAAACTAGAGAGTTGAGGTAATAAGTATCCATTGACCTGCAATCCAAAGTCCACAGGGTTGAGAGAGATCGAAATTTTATCTAACTAGGTACAGCATTATACACTAAGAGCAATGCAACATGGCCCGACTTGTGCTGCTACAGCCACGACACACGTATGCTTCTGCAGTCTGTACATGATTATACTGCAGTATCGTATTTGCATAACATACTTCTCTATATATTATTCTCAGTTATAATTGTCCGTACTAGTGGCAGAAGATCACTCCTAGCATCTTTGCACCAATTCTGCAGAGCAGGAGTTTCTCATAGAACTCAACTACTAATAAGGAAAATATTACTGCATTGTTAATGATGAAGGCTAAGGCTATATTTTCGCCAACCATATTGACGAGACATGTTTCAACATATATTTGGCAGGCTACTGACAGAAGTCAAACAAGTAAAAATTTAGTGACAGATTGTTGAAACCAAAGAAGAATGACATGTAGTTGTAGTTTCCCATACCAATAATATAACCATAACAAAAAGCAATAAGGAATGTCGGTTTCACTTGCCCTGATTGTCAAAGGTCAGTAGATTCATTATAAATGTTTGGCCAGGGTAACTCAATTACTCAAACATCATGTTTAATTTTTCATTTTCAAATAATATTTCAGTTACAATTAACCTTTGACAAAAAAATGTATAATCCATTACAATTTTCTAAATTGTTCACTGGAATTAGAAAGCGCTTAAATTTAAAATGTTACTCTTGTCAATTGAAAAACAAAATGAAAATGAGGCATTTAACAAAACATATCAGCAGAGTTGAAGCTTATGAAGCATAAAAAGGGACACACTTTCAAAGAGTTACCTTTTGGCGCTATTTCAGCAACTCCTCAACTCTTCATGTATTTGGCATTTGACCATTTTAACAAACATGTTTGCAAGGAGATCCGATTTGTATCTTTCAGTATAGAATGCATTGCTCCAGCAACAGAGCATAGCAATGCCATCTGAAGGTTCAGGCCAATTGTTAAACGAGGCATCAGTTGAAATCTTGGTCATCAAGAACCTGAATGTCATCTAATTTTGTAGTAGTAGTTTTTCCTTTATGATCAGATCAATCTTTTGTGATAGTTACATTAATTGTCATTTTACTTCTTTCTTTGTCTTCTTCGGCACTCGAAACAATCAGAACAAGCAGAAGTTTTTGTACTTGAGTTACTGGATTGGAGCTTGCTGGGTGATATTTTCAGGTCTTCTAACAGTACTTGGCGAAGCTTTTCATTTTTCCTCGGCAAGCTGTTCAATAACTTGCTGGTGTTTTAGCAGCTGCACAAGGACAAAATTTATTCATTAAGAATGAACCAGTGACTTCTTTAACAGCTTTCATTTTATATGATACCAAGATGATATAAGCAAAATATTGAAACAAATTCTTAAGATGAGAGTCAAGAAATTGGTGGTTGTTTACAACAAATTTATTTCACTGTTTTAGTCAGTTTATTGAATGAAAATGTCCAATCTTATAGATCTTTTTTTTTCCTTAATGAAATCTTTCAAGTCCATAACTCCGAGTTTTGTCCCAGAATTTTTCATGGCAACATCATCTACACTACACTATATAACTTAAGAAAGGCAGAGAAATAAAAGTTAACAAAATGAATTACCATTTTAAGAATGTCGTTTTCTGACTGCAAGCTTTTACCCTGCACATTAAACAATCCATTGAAATATCTCAGTGAGTAAAGTCTCAATTTTTTTTCCCCATGTGACACTCTGGCAGTTTTGAAATGTAAAATACAAAAGCACAAGAAAGTTTGATAATGGTCTGTATGATGTTTATTTCTTGTTTTCATTCACATGAAAAAATCTGTCTTAAGTCATACAGCTTCTAACAGAAGTTCCAAATAGAATTAGAAAAGTTAAAATGTCACACAGAAAGAAAGCGATGAATGGGGGGAAAAAGGATCAATGCATCAACTGGCTTTTTCAACAAGAAACTACTGATTTTCCCATTCATTGGCTTCTTTATCCTGCTTCGATCCTCTTCCTCATCAATTTCCAAGATGAAAAAGGGAGGATTGAAAATATTTGAAGCTAAGCTAGTACCAAAAGCCTATTCTTGAGCTGCTCTGATGAATGTATACTAAGCTAAGAATTGACTGAAGAGTGCCTAAACTGAAACACTTCAAAACGTTTATATTTCATTTTGTTATGAAATAAAGTTCGTGCCAAAGTGGGGGGGATTAACCCAAAATTTATCCAAATATATAAAGCCACTCAAATAACAATCTACTAATGTTAATTACAAATGAAAAACTCAAATTTAGATATTAGTAAAGTTTTGGCTGCCAGAAGATGACTCCGGTGCAATGCAGGACACAAATAAGAGGAACAAAGGTATTTTATGATGAATTATGAAGCAGAACATACGCTTGAGGAAAGAACACACAGGCCAATGGGGATAGTTAAATAGCCGATACATACCACTGCATTTGAGTCAGTGTCATTGTTATTTAGAATTGGACTCTGCAGAAAACTGCTGATGACGTTTTCTGTTCGACCAAAAGAAGCTTCTGCATAGTTCTTCGATGTAAAGTTGTCAGACCTAGGGAGGGCACCTACACCATTTTGCCCATGAAAGCCTTCAGATGTTTGGTCAGGAAATCTTGTTGGTAGCTGACTGATATTTCCTAATGGGTTCTGGATTGATGGTTGATTAATCATGCTCATGCCACTTTGCAAGGACACTGGCACAGCACCTTGACCAATTGATAAATTTGGCGCCATTCCAAGTTTTCCCATCATCTTCATCATCACTTGCTACCAAAATTGGTGATTAAATTTTAGGCATGTTAACTAAATGCAGCACTATTTAAGTAGTGTAAATGAATAATATACAAGATATTGATACATACTACAAGAGATGCTTGAACCTTCTGCAGCACCCCAGGTTTCACAGCAATGCCTGCCAAATGTAAAATTTACTTCTTATCTGAATGACCGAGAAGAAAATTGATATCATGACAAAAAAGACAAGCTATCAGTCACAACTTCAAGAAGAGTCAAATACAAAGTTTCATTATTTTGGCATGTTTGCAAGGGTAAGTGCACTTTTATTCTCATACGCATGTACTTACAGCCATTATTGGATATTACTTTGACAATCTTAGGATTCCGGTTCAGCAACTGAACAATTGCAAGGGTAAAAAGTTTTAATCACCATTTGACTTGTCCGAGTGTAAAGCAGGAAAATAAAAGGAAAACTCAAAACATCTCGCAAAGTACAACAAGCACCATGATTTCACTTGAAGTATACTTGGTGATGATAATTCAGAAACTGCATAACAAAATAACAATGATAGGTGAAATTCATCAAACATTTCCGTCATTTATATCCAGAAGCAAGTGTTTCCATGCCACAGGTGAACAATAGTGAATGTTTCATGAAGAATATGCAGTTTGGATGTCTTTATCCCTTTTCACCAAATGATTATCCGAAGCATGGCCACAAACTAGAAAGGTCCTTCAAAATTTTTATGTCAACACTATGCAGAGCAATGCAATAACTGAAGAAGAAAGCGCATAAATGTAAAATTCATCAAAATTTCCCTTAATTTCAATCTAAACTTCAGAAGTTGCTTCATTGACTTGGAATATGAACTGGATAGGTCAACAAGAGTCCATCTAGGAACTTATGATATGTCAACTTATGCACAAGAAGTCACAACATGATAATGTATGGGGAAAAAGGCATGACATACCGACTCCAAATCCATGACCAAGACCAACTCCACATCCATGACCAAGACCAACTCCACATCCAATACCAACTTTAACATTCTTCACTCCCATTTTACTCAACTACAAAATGAGAATTACTAGTTGCATTGTCATCTCAACCAAAACCAGCTTAAATAACCCTATGAATGATACCTATTCACAAGCACAAGGCTTTAACTTACCGCACTATTGACATGCCACGTAACACATGAAAATGCATTTGTTGCTCCTCTAGCTGCACTCATAACTTCGCCCAACATTGGTATGGAACCTATAATGGAGAGAAATTTGATATTCACAATTAAGATATGTAGAAAGGAAGATTCTGAGTGTATTACAGAAGATAAATGAATGTTTCATATAGAAGATATAATTTCACACCAAGAAAAATAACATTGCCTTATCTGTTAGAAGAAAAAAGGAAATGTCAACTCAAAGTTAATTAAGTTGTAATCACTAAGCATTACAGAAGCATGGGAAATATCATGCTAAATCTGGATGATGAAATTCGCAGGGAAACACCAAGCTTAGCTAAAGTTTCAATGAAAAAGTTCACTGAAAAGATACTTTAAAAAACTAAATTAATGTTCAGGTTCCTTGCCTCACTCGGCTTTCTGGATTGTTTCTACCTTGAAAGGTAGACACGGCACATTTATCTGAAAAGGGAATTTCAAAGGCAAAAAATTTCAATCTTCAGCAAATTCCCAAACCCAGACAAAATTTACGGTATCAGTAACTGATACAAATTTCATTGTCCTAGTTATACAACTGACAAACAGGAACATGCAACATCCAAAACGAAATTATGAGTATAATCGACAAATAAACAACTATTCCACATGAATTACAGGTATCTTAAAGAAATCAAAAAGATCCGGCTGTTTCCGAGTATTTTAACTCTAAATTAAGTCACAATGAGCACATATAATTACTACAATAAATTGGAGGGTTTCATTGCCCCCTTCCAATTATTTAATTATCATGATAAGCTCTATCTTTCCTTCATTCATTTCAGCTTATTCTTATTTTGTGACACTAGAAAATAAATATTAACAGCGAAAATGCAATCATAAGAAAAAAAAAATCAACATCCATGACAAGCGATTTCATCAAAACAAACAGAAATACTTGCCAAATTTTCGAAACACAAATGAAAAAACAGCATTTCAAATGATAAATTACATGACTTTCGAGGAGGTATTGAATTCTGACAATTTTCACCACCACTCTTGGGTTTGAATAACCCTCCAAAGTCCATCTTGTCCAACAACTCAACATAAAATTTCAGAGCTTTATATGTTTGTCTATGCATACATGTGCGTGTTGTGTGTACGCATATTTATAGTGAAAGAGAAAGAGATTAGATACCAAGATGTAAAGGATGACCAACACCAATACCAACACCGCAACCGAAGCCAAAGCCAGTAAATACTTGAAAAACTTTGAAAGCAAATGGATTCTCTAATTTGATTCCTGTAAAACCCTTTCTTTCATTACCCATTACTATGGTACCACTACTACTCGTCTCACTGCTATAACTTTTACTATTACAAGAAATATATAAAAATTATTGCAAGAAATAAATTTTGCAAATTTTGCTGCTGTATTACGTAATTATCACATTGGCAATGGCATTCAGTGGATAGTGTTGTTGGGTTTGGGCCATTAGGAGCAAGCTGAGGTTTGAATTGTCAAAGAAATGGAAGAAATTACACCCAGTTCCCTGTTTTAACATTTTATTGGGAAAATCACATTTTTATTAGAAAATAAAATTTTATTTTGATAAATGTTATCTAAAATTTTAATTTTAAAAAATAATAGAAAAAATAAATTGAATTTGATTAATGCCATATTCTTGAGAAATTATTTTTTTTGCAAAAAAAGTGAATTTTAGCACAAAAAAATATGTTTTTTAAGAAATCTTCAGAAGGTCTTCAGAAGAGAGTTTTTTTATTTTTTTATAATAAATTTGATTTAATCTAAAGTCTTTCTCAAGGTCTGTAAAAAAGAGTTCAAAATTTTTTTATAAGAAATTTGATTTAATCATATTTCGATTTACATAATATTTACAAATTTAATTTTATTTAATGATAATTAATTTGGTATACAGAAATATATAAAATTTTACAAAAATTTTATAAT
>CAODLS010213206.1:0-17321 GCA_948243855.1 Flueggea neowawraea | reverse complement strand
AGCATACGCTCTCAACATATCCTCTAAAGTCTGAATTGTGCGCTCGGACTGGCCGTCAGTCTTCGAATGAAATGTTGTACTGAAGTCCAATCGAGTACCCAACTCCTCATATAGTTTACGCCAAAACTGCGATGTAAACTGAGGTCTTCTGTCAGACACTATACAGACTGACACTCCATGCAAACACACAATCGCATTGACATATAACTTCACCAAATGTGCCACTCTATAAGTCGTCTTGACAGGCAAGAAATGTGCCAATTTCTTCAATCGATCTACGATCACCCAAATAGAGTCATACCCAAATGATTTCCTCAGTAACCCTATTACAAAATCCATCGTGATGAGATCCCACTTCTACTCCAGAAGAGGCAACTGCTGTAATAATTCAGAAGGACACTGGTGTTCACACTTGACTTGCTGACAAGTCAAAACCTACTAACAAACTCAGCTATGTCCTTCTTCATCCCTGGCTACCAGTAGGACTCTCAAAGATCCTGAAACATCTTAATGTACCCTGGGTGTATAAAGTATGTGGAGCTGTGACCCTCGGTCATAATCTCTTCATGTAATCCACCAGAATATAGTACACAAAAAATCGATCCAAACCACAATACTCTAGAATCATCAACACTAAACCCAGGTACACCAGATGATATAACTTTCTCAATCAAACTCTGCATCTCAGAATCCTCCTTTTGAGCCTCTCGGATTCTATCCAATAGTACAAACCTCGCATCAATATGTCCAAGTAAAGCCCCTGAGTCATCAAACTGTAACTTGACTCCATGTTCCATCAATCTCTGCCATTTCAACACTGTTGGTTGTCTCTCAACTGCGATGTGAGCTAAACTCCCCATCAATTTTCTACTCAAAGCATCGACCATGACGTTAGCCTTGCCAGGATGATATGATATGGTACAATCATAATCCTTTAGCAACTCCAACCAATGTCTTTGCCTCAAATTTAGGTTTCGTTGACTGAAAATATACTTCAAACTTTTATAATCTGTGAAGATCTCAAAATTCTCCTCGTATAGGTAATGCCTCCAAAGCTTAAGTATGAACACAACTATCTCCAACTCTAAGTCATGCGTTGGATAATTTTGCTCATGTCTTTTGAGTTGTCTCGATGCGTAGGCAATCACATTGTCATGCTATATCAACACACAACTCAATCCAACTCTCGAGGCATCACAGTAAACTACGAATCCTTCAGAACCTGTCAGCAATGCCAACACTTCTTCAATTTTAGAAAACTCTATTCACATGAGTCAGACCATATAAATTTAACTTCTTTCTGAGTCAATGGAGTCATAGGAGCTGCAATTCTAGAGAAATCTTGAATAAACCTCCTATAATAACGGACCATTCCGAGAAAATTCTGAATCTCAGTAA
This sequence comes from Flueggea neowawraea, assembly GCA_948243855.1. NCBI lineage: Eukaryota > Viridiplantae > Streptophyta > Magnoliopsida > Malpighiales > Phyllanthaceae > Flueggea > Flueggea neowawraea. The sequence goes on along the minus strand of CAODLS010213206.1, from coordinate 15,923 downwards.
CGGTCTTAGGCCTCTCCCAATGGAGTACTGCATCTACCTTCTTTGGGTTTACCATTATCCCTTATTTGGACAGTACATGTCCCAAAAATGCTACATGCTTGAGCCAAGACTCGTACTTCGAGAACTTAGCATAAAACTGATGTTCTCTCAAGGTTTGCAAAACTGACATCAGGTGTTCCTCATGGTCTTCCTTAATCCTTGAGTATATCAGGATGTCATTTATAAAGACAATCACAAATCGATCCAAGTACGGCCTGAACACCATGTTCATCAAATCCATAAGTGTCGTTGATGCGTTAGTCAAACCAAACAACATAACTAAGAACTTATAATGACCATACCTAGTCCAAAAAGATGTCTTCGGGATATCCTCACCTTTGATCCTTAACTGATGATACCCCGACCTCAAGTCGATCTTGAAGAACCACTGAACACTCTACAACTAGTCAAACAGATCATCTATCTTCAGAAGTGGATATCGGTTTTTCACTATCACTTTGTTCAGTTACCAGTAATCTATACACATTCTTAGACTACTGTCCTTCTTCTTTACAAAAAATACCGGTGCATCCCAAGGTGAAACACTTGGTCGAATAAAATTCTTATCCAACAATTCTTTCAACTGAGTCTCTAATTCCTCTAACTCCGCTGGTGCCATCCGATACGGTGGAATCGATATTGGTTCGGTACCCGACTGTACCTCTATGTCAAACTCAATTTTGCGCTCCGACGATAGCCCTGGTAACTTCTCAAGAAACACATCAGAGAACTCTAGCACTACTGGCACGTCCTTCGATCTCAACTCTAAACTCTGCGACTCAGTGAGCACAAATGCCAAATATGCCTCAAAACCACAAAAAATCATCCTCTCTGCTATGATAGATGACACGTACCCCTGTATGACAATGTCACCCTCGCCTTGATAACAGAACTCGCTCTAACCTGACGGTCGAAAACATACCCTCTTCGCAAAGCAGTCCAAAGTAGAGTGTCAAATCGAAAGCCAATCCATACCAAATATCACATCAAACTCCCAAATATCCAATACTATCAAATCGACAATCAACTCATGCCCATCGAAGGAAACCACAAAACCCGGACTGCAGAATCAATTACGATCTTACTGCCCAAGGGTGATGAAACCTCCAATAATCTGTCTAACGAATGCACTACTAACACAACATGCTCAACAAAATATGGCATGGTAAATGAATGATATGCACCAAAATTAAATAAAATATAAGCAGAAGTATCAAAAATGGATAGTGTACCAGTCACTATTGCATTGGAGGTTTATGCCTCCTGACGAGTCAGATGATACCCACGGGCTTGCCCTCATGTAGTAAAACTACTTTGACTGGCTTGACCACGGTCACCACCTTGACCAATCTGACTGTGACTCTCAGATCCAGCTGTACATGTGCCTGAGCCTCTGTCTGCTCTAGTGCTAGCGGTGCATGTACCTCCGACCACTGACTGCACTGTCTGTGATCCTAAACCATACTTGACAAGACACTCAGCCACCTTGTGTCCTGGCTGTCTACAGTGAAAATAGAGACCCGTTGCCCGGTTGCAAGTTCCTGGGTGCCTCCTCCCACAGGTCTAGCAAGGCGAATACGAGCCTCCCGAACTCTGTCCTCTGGCACTCCCAACTGGTTGTGCCGCACTACCACTCTAGGAACCATGTCTCTACCTTTGGCCTCTAGAGGAATGCCTGCATCTCTACTCAGACTGGCCACTTTAAAAAATTACAAACTAGTTCTCAAAGTTCTCAAAAATTACAAACAAGTCCCCATTTGTTAGACTTTGCAAAATACCAAAAAATGACATCTTTTGTCCCTCAGAACCTTGATAACTCGAGTTAGCATGAAGCCCAACTCGAGTTATCTAGGCCTTAGATTACTCGAGTTGGATGAATGCCTAACTTGAGTTATCCAAGTTTCGGCTTACTCGAGTTTTCCTTTTGATCAACTTAAGTAAGTCATCTTTCCAGAATTCATAAAACTCGATCCAACTTGATTTCACCAATGAAAATTCCAACCAATCACCCAAATTAACTCCAACCAACTTCCTGAACATGAAACTAAGGTCCAAATAACCAAAACAACTCGTAATTATCCAAAATCGACCCAAACCGAAATGATCTAACCCATTTATGATCATCCCTAATTCTGGTGATTTAAGGCCAACTCTAGGTGTTTTTAGACTCTTAAATGCACGATCTAGCAACCCCAAAAAACCATTTCAACATAGGCATCATAGATCTAACCGTATGAAGATGCACTCAAAACTCTAATATGCACATCTTGCAAAAGAATGAAAAATTGAAGAAATGCAAGGGTTTAGAAGCATAATATTACCTCTGAGATGATGTAGAACTAAGGAGAAGCAAATGAAATGCAATCTGGACGAGTTTGGAGTGTTTGAAAGTGAGAGAGTCAAATGAGTCGGGTAAGGGGTATTTATAGAATTTCTGTCTAAACGGGCTCCAACTTGAGTTAGCCCTTCCCAGATCGTTTTGGGTTCATGGATTACTCGAGTTATTCAACAACTTACTCAAGTAATCTAGACTCCATATAACTCGAGTTACATAAATCACTAACTCAAGTTATTTGACCCTCACATAACTCGAGTTATCACTCTTGAAATGCCAAAAAATAAATTAACACCCAAAGCTAGGGATCCAATCGAAGATCTACAGAAACCCTATCAGAAAGAGTGGGATATTACAATACATATGCTATATACGCCAAAAAGGGAGAATAACAAGGTCACGTGATATCGTCATTACATATGATGTATTAAGCCTTATTTTAAGGCAAGGCAGATGCAAGTATGGCTCTAAAACCAACTATTAGAGTGTCTTGTATATTCACTCTATTAAGGACAAACATTAGACATGAATTAAAGAGGAAGAAAGAAGATCTAAATATGTCCAGCTATTGACATCATTGCAAGTAATTGAACCACCTTTAGTTTGAGAGCTTCTAAAGCCTATTCTTATTCTCTATTGATGGTGTATTATAGAAAAAATAAGATGGACTTAGGGACCCAAACGTAGCTCCTTTATATAGGCATTATCCATCACAAAGCCAAGAAAATATATAGGAAATATTTTAATCTTCCCATACAGGAGCAATCAAATATATGGGAATATATATATTATATTCATATATACGCTTTACAATATATTATTTAGATATTTTCTTAATATGAATGGAAGGATTTTAAATAATTGTCTTAATACAATGCTGATTTCAGACCACATATATGGTATAATAAAATTTGATTTTACAATTTATTGTCACAAAAGTACATCCATATGGTCTCACTGAGAGTCAAGGGGAAGAACAAAGGCCATTTGTCACTAATAGACAACAACTCAAGCAGTACTTTGAAGGAAAGATTGAGGAACACATTCATGACATCTCATTCCAAAGCTATGCTCGCCTCTGCATCCTCGTCCAACTAAAGATGTTAAACTTAGTGCTTATGGGAGGCAACCCATTTGGTAAAAATTTCTACATTTTAGCATTACTGTTTTCTTTGTTTGTTTTGGTTTTTAGATCCAAGTTTGAAACTTTCAGGTAGTCATCACATTTTTTGCACTATCAAGAACTCTAGGTACATATTCTTTCTTCTCAACATATGGACATAGTTTAGTATAAGTGTGGGAAGCGGTAGACATGGTCACGGTTTGGAACCGCTTATTCCAGTTTATGAATCAACAGTTCCGGTTCAAAAAAATGGTTGAACTAGAATCAGACAGACCAAGGCCGGTTTTGGTTCCGGTTCGGCCAGTTTAGTCCACGGTTCTGGTTCGACGATTCAAATGGTTCAACCAATTTTTTTAATAAAAATAATGTTGCCAACATTTTTAGTTTGGATTCGTTTTAGTTCCGGTTCAATTCCAATTTTCATATTGTAAAACGTGTCAAATGACCATGGGTCCAAATCCAACGGTTTTCAAACGGTTCAACCGATAATTATTTGAATGAAATGGGCCAAATGGATATGGTTTCAAGTCCAATGGTTTTTTTTATTTGAATCGTCGGTTAACTGATAGTTCGACAGTTTTTAGGAAGGTTGAATCAAAACCAGATTGGATATTGGTGTTTCCAGGGATGTCTAGTTCCAATTTTGGGTTGGCCGATTCTAATTCGAACCGCTGGCCCAGTTCACAAATGGCCATATCTAGGGAGCAAACCTAGCTCAAAGGGTGGAATTGGTTTAATTGTTCTTAGGTATACAATGTAGAGGAAATTACACCTAGTGCCATTTTTTGTCATTTTCATTTAAAATCTGCAACATAAAACATTATAATTTTTTGTATAAAACACTCTTATTTTTAATTTCAGTAATAACACAATATTTATACATTTTTTCTTTTTCTCTCTCCTCAAACCCCCTCCATCTCCCTCTCTCTCTCTACCTTTATCATTGTACGCCTCACTCCATTCTCTTTAACTGTTTTGTCTTCTCTGTCTCCCTTCTCTTTTTCCTTTGCTCTCTGACTTCTCTTTCTCTCTCCTTTCTCCTCCTCCTCTGACGTGATGCGATCTCGATTTTCTCCCCTCTCTTTCTCGTCTTTCGTCAATTGATCTCAGTTCTCTTTAGTTTTCCTTCCCCTTCTCTCCCCCACCTCCGATGTGATGTGAACGAGAGTATGAGAGAGAGCAGGACGCGAATGACAGTGACAGAGAGAGTGACGCGAATGACAGTGACAGAGAGAGCGGCGCAACGACCTACCGAGAGATGATTGATTCGATCTCGTTGATTCATCCTTTTTTTCTCCATGATTACATTATTGATTTCAGAAACGGTTTGATCCTTCTATGTTTATCATCATCTACATTATTGGTATGTTATCATTCTCTTTTTTTTTTCCCTTTGTTCTTTAGATAGTTAGGTTTTTGATCTTGTTAAAAAAATTTGTGAAGTTGATTTTATTGTAATGTCTAGTGGTTGAGTTAGTTACATGTTTTGGATCTATTATTTTCAAATTTTGTTTGTGTTTTGGAAGTTTTTCATGTTAGTGTTTTAGTTACAATGGCTAGTGAAAAAGGTGTTTATACTATTATTGCATTAAGCATCCTACGATTACAACAAAGAGAGTTGCATCTTCGTATTTTTTTGGTATGTTTTCTTTTTTAGTTTTTTTACATTTTGAATTGTTTTGTACTCGATTTGTACTCGTTTGATATTGTTTTTTCATTTTTTTTGCAACGATTGTAGTGCTTTCTGATTTGCCAATGCAGAGTACTTTTTCTCATTGTCAAGCATTTTTCGAAGCGTTTTGTTGTTGACTCTTACTGATGTTAAAAAGTTGAAAATTTTGAAAGTTTACTTCATATGAAATATTTCATTGTACAATGTGAAATGTAATGTTTCTATGATTTTTTTATTGTACTATTGATTTTTTTTTGAATGAACAGAAGTTGTAGTTTTTGACATTTCTATGAATCAAATGCATGGTTAGTATTTCTATAACATATGTTTAATGTTCATTTTGTAGGCTTGTTAGTGCACGTTCTTCAATTGTGTCTTGCCTATCCATATCTTCCACAATGCTTCTTTGCTTTACGGTCCCATAGACCTTTGTATCTCCTTTTTTTAATGCACCTTTGTATCTCCTTTTTTTAGGCCTTATTGATTTGTTTTTTCCAATGGGTTACAATATTATATCTTCTTTGACATCATTTGGTTTTGGTATTGATTGATCCGTAGGAATTGGATAAACAACTAGAGTATATGCTGCTTCAAGTGCCTCATTGGTGTAGTATCTTGAGCAGTACTGATAGGGGTATGTTTTGCTCTCGTTGTTATTACCAATGCATGTCCACATAGATATTCATCTATTTGAAATCTGTGGCGTGAACATTCTATTTTGCCAAGTTCACAACATGCACTTCCTGGTTGTCCATCACAATGTAAATGTTGTCAGATGAGGGATTAACCTACAAAATAATATTTTTGGATTATCAGTTTGTACTCAATTTGTATTCATGTTGTACACATAGTCTAACTGTTGTGTGCTTTAGTTAAATGTTGTGAAACTAGTTTTGTACTCAGTGAATAGTAGAATGTACTCGATATATTTTTGGCTTTTAATCGTTTAATATGTGAAGCTAAATGATAAAGCTAGAATGCACTCGTTATGTTCTCGGTTTGTATTCGTTTAATATGTCAAGCAAAATGATAAAGCTAGAATGTATTCGTTATGTTCTCGGGTTGTACTCGTTTAATATGTCAAACCAAATGGTAAAGTTAGAATGTACTCGTTATATTCTTGGTTTGTACTTGTTTAACATGTCAAGCTAAATGATAAAACTATAAAGAAAAAGGATTGTTATTTTCATATTTGTAATACTGATAACAGTTTGTTCTCATTATTTGTACTCATTTGTGTTCATTGTAGTTGGGTTGTTTTCGTGTTATATCATTTTTTATAAGCATTTGTTGGTGTGATCAACAAGTCTTAAATAACTTGTATTCATTATATAAGCATTTTTTTTGTGATGTACTCATTTTGTACTCATAATTTTACCGAATAATAAAGAAATAATTAAAATATTTTTAAATTTTATTTTGACTTATACTTATTTTTATTGATATTTGTTCTCATTTGTTGTTGTACGAGTTCGTACTCATGTTGTTCTCGGACTGTACTCATTTTCACTGCTCAAAAGAGTGTGGTCAACGCGCGACCAATTTCTTGACGCATGATTAACACGCGGGCAAACTGTGGTATTTTGTAAATATTTTATTTCGTCGTGTTATTTTTGATATGTTTTTCACATGCTGTGGCATTTGTGAAAATTGTCTTTTTTTGGTTGTATATTTGTGTAGTGAACCCTACAATGTATGCTAATTGTTGAATTTGATCGAGTAAATTTTCATGTTTAAATTGCTTTTTATTGAATTTGATCAATAGAATATTTATGCCTGAGGTAATAACGAGCTACGTCGCACAAGTAAGGCCCCTGTTCAAGAACGGTCAGGGGAGCCGGACAATTTCTGTTCAAAATTGAAAATTTGGAAGAATAGGAGGCTGGGTCCGGCGCTCAAACCAACCCTAAACCCGCGTCGGACTTGCTGGAAAGCCAACCAAACCAGCCTCTCTTCTGCACAAACCCAAAGCAAACACCTACATCCATCGAGACTTCACTCTTACTCTCCTCCAAACTGTAAACCCGACCCACTTTCTCCACGCTTCCATCCTCTCACCTCAACTCCTCAAAAATCCTCCATCTCCCACACACACCTCAAACTACCATTCCCTAACCCTTTGGAAACCATGAACACCACAACATACATCAAGAAGACAAAGACCCAACCCACAACCTTAGAATTCGAACCTATGCAGCAAACTGTCACCGCCGCCTCCGCCAATTCAGTTGCCGACGACGTTAGTGTGTGGGATCCCTTCAGAGACTCCGAATTTGATTGGGTAAGATACCTTAGATCTTGATTATGCGAGGAAGCTCTAGAATTTTGAAGAATATTGCTTGGGTAACCTTTGGGTTATGCTGGAATGGTGTTGATTTTGTAATAAATTGGTTGGGTTTTGTCATTGTTGAAGAAATTGAAGAATGGGTTTTGTTGATTGTTGCTTGTGGTGTTAAATTGCATGCCTAGAACTAGGTTGTTGCGTGAGAATTAGAAGTTGGGGCTTGAATTGAATTTTGAAGTTGAAGTGGGGTATGGATTGTCGAAGCGTGTGGTGGAATTTACTACATTCTGCCAATTAGTGTGGATTTTGGATTAATCTTGATCAAACCATTATGACTACAACAAGGAGAATAGGTGGGAGCAGAGCTAATGTGTCTAGGGAGGAAGAAATTTGATCGCACTAGGTTCACCTCCCTAGAGAATGAAAAGTGGCACAATGAGAAAATAAGCAACAAAATTGGGGTGGAGAAACGGGTGGATGAGCAACTTGCTCAATGATTTCAACTCTGCGAAACATTCCAGTGTTAGGTTGGAGACCAATGATGAGCATTGAAGGAGTCTATTATCCAAGGTTGGTTCGCCAAATTTATGCTAATATTTATGAGAAGCAAATGAAGGGGATATACGTGATCGACACTTATGTCAAATGGGTCCAAATTGTGTTGGATAAGCCAATCTTGGAGCAGTTAATGGAAGTGTTGTATGTGGGTGCAATTATGAACGTGGTTAACAAATGTTTGCACACAGAGCTATGCCTAGGCTTGGATTACCATGGATTAACAAATACTTTTGGCTTAAGTTTTTGATCGCTAAACGAGTTTATTTCATTACATTTTTAGACACAACATTGCATCCAGTGGCTACAATGAGGTGAGAAGAGAGGATGTTTACAATCTTAGCCTAAGACGAAGGATTTTTAGAATTTGACAGTTTTAACACTTTTCTCATGAAATGAACAATTATACTATGATAAGATGGCGGTTGTTTATGGATGTTACGTTGTGGCTGCAAATGGGATAAACCTCAAATGCATACGTGAAAATAGGCGTCGATGAATTATTACATGTAGAAGATTATCCACAGGTGGAACAAAATAAATCAAAATGAACAAGTGGAATAAGACTATGGATTATTTCCATATGCATCTGAACTATATTAATACAGCTAATAATTCATTTTGATTTTTGAAATTGCATTTATGTATCAGACCCGGTCAATCAAAATAATTACACTGGAAAAAAAATGAAAATATATAATGCTAAAATTATATACATCCAGTGGTGACTGGTGAATCTAGGAATTTATTAAAGTAGGGTCCGATTAATATAATAATTATACGAAAGTAAAAAAAATAATATAAATAAAAGTTTAATATATAGTAACTCTAATATTAAAAAATTTCGAATCTGTTTAGTTGTGAAAAATTCACTTTTTAAAAAAAATTAAAAAACAGAAATAAAAAAATAAAAAATTTGTTCATACAATACTAAAATTTTTTATTATTTTTTATGTTATTTTAGAAAACAAAATAGAAAATTATTTTTTCAACTAAACATAGTTTACATTTGTCTACGACGAGTTTTCATTTCTTGAAAATAATTTATAATTGCATTGTTACTAACACTATTAAATACATCTTTCTCAATATATGTAACTAAATAATCATTTAACCATTGATCACTAATTTTGAGGAGGACTCCCAGGTCTCCGGTCAGACTGGTATTCTACTCCTTGCTATCTCACTACCCGGCTAGCTATTCCTCTAAGTGCTTAACCCTTACACAAGGAACCGTCCATTTAATGTTAAATCACTTTCTCCTCACTTCACTTAAAAGCAAGCCTGCCTAAAGGAAGAAAGAACAAGCAGGGCTATATTCACCTCTATGTTAGGTAGCCTCCTCACTAAACACAACTAAGAGCTAGCTTGCACTGAAAAAAAGGTGCCCTCTGCAGGACTTGTTTTCAGCTTCCTATGATTACACAATCCACTTCGCTCCGCTACTCTGCTTGCTCCGACAATTCTACATACCAACAGGAAAGGGAGAGAGAGAGCTGTGAGATTGGCTCTGTGATTGAAATAATGGAAATGTTCTGTCATAGAGCCTGGCTAGCAGTGCCGAGGTTTGCTCACTACTCGACTTCAACTAACTAACTGAAAGAAATTGTTGAGCTCTCACGCTGCTGAATGAAGACACCGCTACTGAACAAAAGAAATTGTTGCTCTTGAGAAAGCTTACCTTAGGCAAGGCCTATAGATCACATTTATATTAATATGTTTATAATTTTATCATATAGTTATAGAAATCTATAAAAATTTCTCATAGAGGTTTTAAAAGATGTAAATACAATATTTTGTTAAATTAAAAAATTTATATAATTCTCTATTTATTTATTTTTATAATTTAAAATATATTTTTTATATTGTCGTGTTTATATATATTTTAAGTAATATGGCATATTTTCTGTGATTATCAACTGCTACTTTCACAAAAATCGCTACCAAATAATCAAATATTATTGTCACATATAATTTGCCAAATCAAGTAACTTTGATATGTAATCAAATGAGGATTCAATTGTTACATTAAGGGACTCAAGTACGTTTCATAATTGTCACATTAATTTTGTCAATTTCTAAGGAACATCTTACGTACATAGGCAGTTGTTTCAAGGGAAAAAACCTAAAGGCTTGTATAACTACGAGAATGTTTTGAAAATTCTCTGAATATTGAAAAGAAAATAAAAAGGTCTAGCTTGTGAAATTAGAACAATGGTATTCAAATTCAATTTTCCATTTTTTTATGGAAAACAAACTTTTCCAAATATATTTACATTGACATGAATATTTGTTTTCTCAATCAAAAAAAAATATTTCCAGTTTTTATGAGTGAGCACATTTTTAAGTATTTTCTATTTTTCTAAAAAATAGATTAGAAAATAGTAAACAATGTTCAAGTAAGAGGTTTGACCCTCCAGAGGCATCATTTTGTGACAAATCGATGAAATATTATTTTTTTTTATCAATGCTACAACATCTAACTTAAGCAACTATTAAAGTTGTCATGAGAAACTATTCTATAAGGGTATTTTATTTGAGAAACAAGCTATTTATTTGAGTAAGAACTGAGTTATTAAAGATAAATAAATCCACAAGGTATTTTGCTTGAGTAAGAAACATGTAATTCAATCAACATGAATTTTTACTCAATGATAAAGTGTTAACCGATCAAAATAATATTAACTTGCTTAGAAACAATAAATAAGTAAAGTGGTGGGCATAGTCGATCTACAAAGACCCAGTGAGAGATTGTTTAATTGCCAAAACACAAAAATAAAATAAAACTAATGAAAATAAAATTCAAGGTGAGAATGAAAAACAAACAAAACTGAGAACAAAAATAATTGAAATCAAAATTGTAATGACAGAAATAATAAATCACAACAAATTAAAAATAATATAAATTCAATAATGATGAAAGTCTAACCAAGGTGCTTTTCTGTTCAATCATTTCAGTTGATCATAGATGCGACAGAGAAATATCAAATATTTAAATAGATAGAGTTATAGTTAACGGTGACGCACTCGATTAACCAATCTCTTCTTATTTGTTCGATAGCCCTGGGACACCTTGCAGACTATTTGCCTAACCACTAGACAACCCCGGGACGTCATGACAAGGTTTAATCCATGACAGCAATAAGAACCAAAGAGATCCCTATCCTAACTAGTGAAATTAAAAATGTTGTTGACTTCAGTTTTGATGATGATGAATGCAAAACATCCATAAAGGAAGTACAAAGCTACAGATATGTTGATATTATTCAATAAGGCATGTTGATGCATGCATAGCTGTGTTCTATGCACACAGAAGAGCCTACAAAGAACGTAGATGTGAAGTAAATGCTACTGGAACTGATTTATGCACATCTATGCACATTGAAGAAAGTACAATGCATGTTGAAAGTATTCAGATTAATGAGGAAAAGGCCAAGGCACGCAGAGACATGTTGAAGGATGAACAAGGAGTGTTGATGAGCAAAGATGTGATCTTTAAAGAAAAGATCAACGCATGTAGATGAGCGTCAGATGACTGACCAAAGCAAGACGCTTATCAGGAATTTGAATTTGAGCATTCTCTGACACAAATCACGTGCAAAATCAGAGTTGCAAACTTTGATAGCGAGACAACGCAGGTAGAAGGATGTACGATGCACGTAGACGAAGTCTGGGATTCAAAGCAATGCACGTTGAAGAAGTGATCAACGCACACAGAAGAATGAACAATGCACGTAGAAGATCACCAATGCACGTAGAAGCTGATCCAATCAAAGCTGAAACCATTGGAGTTCTATCCACGCACGCAGACTTGCATACACATCACGTAGAACTCTGATGGAACGATGAACTACGCGTGTAGAAGAGGAACAATGCAAGTAGTGAAGGATGACATCATTATTGAGCAGAATTTGTCTTATCTCTCAATGACTACTTCGAGGCTCTAATGACTATATTCTTAAGAGTGACTATAAATAGACGTCCGAGATCAGAAGATAAGATAGAGATAACCTTGCTAAGACTTGCTATTCATTTTATCTCTCTTCTCTACCTTAGAATCCATTTAAGCTATTTACTTGCTATCGCATTTTGGGTTGGTGTGAACTTTAATCTGTTATACCTTTGGGGGTTAAATCTGTAAAAAGCAAGGTTTTTTACTTGGGGTAGATAGATTTTCTAATAAACCTTAGAAAACTAGAGTAACGGTTTGCTAGTTAAGCCCGCAAAAAACTAGTGGTTCGGTTTGTTATTTAATCTCGCAAAAACTAGAAGTTGGTTTGCTTGTTTCGTCCTGAAAACAAATGGTTATAGTTTTTTAGTTCAGCCCACAAAAACTAAGGATACGGTTTCCTTGTTGAGCCCACAAAAATAAAGTGTAACAATTTTCTAGTAGAGCTCGTAAAAACTAGAGGTTGTAACGATTTCTCTCCACCCGCAAGTGAGGAGATAATTGATTTGAATTTTCTAGTGGATCTAGAGGAGTGGACGTAGGTCAAGATGACCGAACCACTATAAATATTGGACTTTGATTTTCTCTCTTCCTTACTCTCCTTATCTTGCTCTATATTTGTTTTACATTGTTTGTTAATTGATGATTTTATTGCTTCTGCATTATCCTTTGATTTTGTTTGTCAAAGGCTTTGTTATTTGCGCTAGTTTGCAAAAGATTTTCAACAAAGTTTTTAAACTCCTTAAAACTCCAATTCACCTCTCTCTTAGAGTGTTATTCCATTGCTCATTATGACCAACAATTGTGTTTTCAAATTCTGTGATTCATTTAAACCAAATTATTTAGTTCCATAACATTAAAAAATGTTCAACCACATGAATTCAAGTTATTTGTTATATATGTTAAGACTAATGTGACACATTATCAATCCTAAATAACACTATATTATTCATCTAACCGCATAACTAGACATATCATGCAATTACCATAAATAATAATAAAGGAACTAAGACACAAAAAATGTCAAACCACATAAATTTAAGTTATTTGTTACCTATATTAAGATTAACGTGACATATTATCAATTCTAAATAATACTATATTATTCATCTAATCGCATAACTAGCCACATCATGCAATTAACATAAATAATAATAAAGGAACTAAGACACAAAAAGTGAATAAATACTCAAAATATTTGATAATAATTAAAATAAAAATCTTACAACATATTAAAATTGAACTTAAAAAATATCTCGACTAAAAAGATGTTTAGTTACACATATTAGGAGAAAAAAACACAAAAATTGAGAGAGTGATGCCTGCCCTTGTGAGTGCGTGAATGATGATGAGAGAAGAGATTGATAGCTGATCTAAAATAAGAAGTATATATATGATCCATCTCTTAAAATCTAATCCTAGTATAATTAACCTTCTTAAAATAATAATAATAATTTAAAAAATATTGATCCAATATAAAAGTTGAGTTATCAATCTTTAAACATGTCTATGACATTTAAAAAACGTGGCCTATAAGTCCAAACCCCCACCCCCAAAAACAAAACCTTTTAGATGAAAATTGAGCTACTGGTTTGGAGCAGGTCAGATCTGCCGTTCTACTGAGCAAATCAAGCATTTATGTGGGATCCATGCTTTGGGGCTACAGCCAGCAATCTATCTCAGCGGGTTTAACAATACGGATGCGCAAACAAATCAGCAACTTCACCGTCCCACAGATGAGACAATATGGACAATGGAGTTTGACCTTCATTATTATCCTCCAACCACCGCTCAATAAATTAACCCAACCTACCTATATTGATGTCATAGCAGGTTGCTTGTGGCTGGGCTTTGACCGATTGTGATTACGATTGTACAGCCTATATCACGACAGTTCAGGAGGGTTGACAGAGAGTATATGCGTTAAGTGAGAGTGTTAAGCTGTTACCCGCCTACAGAGGTGTATGAGAGAGCAATTATAAAGGTTGATGTTCACTTGGAGTGTAGAAGAAAACCCTAGATCAGGATGAGAAGTCTAGTGAGAGAGAAAGAGACTCCAACGAGGGAGAAAAGTTCCACTAACTGCTTTACAGAACATTCAAGATTGATTGTGCCATATTTTTACAACCAAAAATATCAACATTCCGACCCTCCTCCTTGATAGTTTTGGTTGAAACTCTATATTGCTCCTTTATTGAAATGCTTTTCATTGTCTTGGACTTCGTAGCATTGAAGTTGCTAAAAAACTTTGTAACAAAGTGCTCCTCTTAAACTTTTAATCCTTGAGCTGTCCAGAGAAAAAGTTCACTCCTCAAAGCCTTTTTCTGCATTTGTTGGATACAATTCTAGGCTATACCTGCATCTCTCTTGCAAAGATGAAATTGTTTCTTCTTCCAGCAATCTTTCTCAAGATGATTTTGTCTTTTTGAAATACCACAATGAGGAAAGGATCCTTCTTGCTCTAATTTGGAACCGTCATTTGCAGACATAGAACTTCTGTCTTAATTAACATCATACGTTTTGTTGATATTTGAAGATGATGGCTTGTATTTGTGTCTTGCTTGGAAAGCTTCTTCACCTGCAGCTTCTGATCTCTTCACGATCCTCTGTTCATATGCTTGTAAAGCTTCTTCACCTGCAGCTTCTGATCTCTTCACGATCCTCTGTTCATATGCTTGTAAAGAGCTAACAAGCACCTTCAATGAAAGTATATTTAGATCTCTTGACTTTTCAATGGCTGCTACTATAGAATCAAATTTCTGTGGCAAACTCAGCAACACTTTCTCAACAATTCTTTGATTTGAAATTGTTTAACCAAGCAACTTTAGTTGATTGACAATTTCGGTAATTCTTGAAACAAAGTCTTTGACTAATTCTCCTCCTTTCATACTTAACAATTCAAATTCTCTCTTCAAGTTCAAGATTCTCATGGCTCTCACCACAAATTTCTTCCTCCACCACAAATCCTACATCTTTAAGCTGCTTATACCATTCATGCTTGTCATGTAAGTATTTGTTCTTGTTAAATAATACTAAAGTTACTCTTTCACTAAAATTTTGTGAGTGATGGATGACAATATCATGCCCATTTCTGACTGACTCATTGTCGTTTTAATTGCTTTGGAATAAATTGCAAATGCGCATTCAGCGCAATAACCAAACTACTTCATGTTCCAGGGTTGGGATGCTACTTTCTTGTTATATTCTTCTCAGATGTGATGACCATCCATTTCTTTTTCCTGCTAAGATACATTTTTCTTGTTAGATGGAGTGCAATTACCTGTCATCTTTCAGGTCTGGTCGCACTAATATCAGATTCTGTGCTTAGAAAATTTTTGGCAGAAGATTTGCGCTTCATAATGATATGTAGGTAAAAGGAAAACAAAAGAATTATAATTGACATTGAAAAATTCTATTGATCTTCTAGTTTTGGCTGGTTAAACTGGTTATCTGTATCGTATTTATTTCGTAATTACATTTTATTGCTTGCCTATGTTTTTGTTGACAATTATATGATGGTTTTTGTCAACCCTGAGCAGTAATTTCAAATTACATGGTGGAATGTTGATTGGATTTGGTTCATGTCCTCTCTAAACCCTGTTGCTCTAGAATGAAGCTTTTGCTTGACACAAGCATAGCTTTATTATCTTCACACGGTACTAACTCGTATTTCTGATGACAAACATAGGTTAAAAATACAGAAAGCCGTATGGAAATCGGTAACAGCATTAGCCATTTTGGAATTGTGAGTGCTCAAGTTGTGCTTGTGCTGTTCATTTTCGCTCTCACCAATGTATACACAAAAGACATTCGAGTTGGATCATGTTCTTGGAAAGCAGTATAAGTCACTTGAAGAGGAAACAAACATCATTATCAGTTATCAGATCTTCTCCGAGGTGGACACTGCATTCTTACGGTTGCTTCAGTTAATTTTGCTCGTTCCTACCTCTATGGCTTTGCACATGA
>CAODLS010213204.1:0-13055 GCA_948243855.1 Flueggea neowawraea | reverse complement strand
AAGTCAAAATTAGGATTAGAGAACAATATGATGACCAAATTCCTTATTTTAATTTTACCTATAGTCCGTTAATTAGCCTTATCCAACAGAAAGGCTTAAAAACTTGTAGAGATTTACAGTTCTATAGGAAACTACAAAAAGAAATGTCTAAAACAGGAACCCAGTTAGGAACTTTTTGTAGCATGTTTGACACATCAAAAGACTGTTGTGTTGAATGCACCAAACCTCCGTCAAAAAAGACCAAAACCCATAAAAAGACATACACCACTTCCAAACCCAGTTATAACAAAGAAAAATACTACCAAAGATCTAAGCCTAGATACTCTAAAACCTCAAAACCCAAACCAAAATCCAAATCTAACACCAAAAGATCCCTCAAAGAGATTACTTGTTACAAATGTGGTAGAAAAGGACACACACAAAAATACTGTCGTCTCAACAAACAAATAAGAGAATTACAATTAGAAGAAGACACTATTCAAAAAAATCCATGCTCTTCTCATTGATTCTTCTGATTCTAATAACCCAACATCTAAAGATTATGAGGAAGAAGGTCTTCAAATCGATGAATTGGCTGCCTTTACAACCTCTTCAGATGAATCTGAAACCCTATCTAATCAACTCAACGTCCTCTCCAAAAATTAAAAGTTCACTTTAGATGTTATTCAACAAATAAAAGACCCCATTAAACAAAAATAATATATTGAAAAACTTTGTCAATCTTTGCAAGAGGAAGCACAAAAACCTTCACTTATCCTTCCTTCTCCAAAACCAAACTTTTATAATCTTACTAATATCCTCAAAAAATATGAAAAATCCATAGTTGTAACTCCATCTATTCAGGATCTTCTAAAAGAAATCAAGGCTGTCAAAATAGAGCTTAAACAACTCAAAGATAAACAAGAATAACGTAATAGTAGTATCCAACTATTTCTATCCAAATTCTTAGACACAGAAAATGAAGACAGTTCTTCTGAACTAGGAGAACCTCTTCAAGAAAATTCAGACCCACAAAATTCTATTCCTGAAGATTTCTTATGTCTTTTAAAGGAATTAAATCTAGGAAATATGTTGTTAAAATCAAACTTTCTTTTTCAGAAGATTTTGAAATTAATGTAGTAGCTCTTTTTGATATAGGTGTAGATTTAAACTGTATCAAAGAATGAATTGTTCCAAAACATTTTTAGTCTCCAACCCTTGAGAGTCTTTCTGCCACAAACAATTCAAAACTTCATATAAAAAACAAATGTGATGCTAATATTTTCAATAATGGTTGTTTAATCAAAAATTCTTTTTTAATCACAACTGATATAAACCATATGATGATATTGGAAACTTCTTTCATAAATCTGATTACTCCTTATAAAGTAAATCATGATGGTATTTCCTTCAAACATAATTCAACAAACTTCTTTTCCCTTTTCTAGAACAACCAAGAATCAGAGAACTAAATTTACTTCAACAAATTTTGTATATCAAAACAACATAAATATCCTAATAAAAGGGAAAATTGATCACTTACAAAACCTTAAACAAAATATCTCTTGTCAAAAAAATCTCAGCAACTTTTATCCAAGCACATTCAACAAAAAATCTCTGAATTCAAACCCAAATAGAAAAAGAAATTTATGCTGATCTTTCAAATGTCTTTTGGGCAAGAAAACAACATATTGTTGATCTACCCTATGAAAACGGTTTCAATGAACAAGATATTCCTACTAAGACTAGACCGATCCAAATGAATGTTGAGATAGAACAACACTGTAGCAAAGAATTACAAGATCTTGAAACAAAAGGCCTAATTTCAAAATCTCGATGACCATGGTCTTGTGCTGCTTTTTATGTTAATAAAAATGCAGAAATAGAAAGGGGTACACCCAGATTAATTATTAATTACAAACCGTTAAATATTGCTCTTAGATGGATTAGATACTCAATTCCTAACAAAAAAGACTTGCTACAAAAACTTCATTCTGTTTTTATCAATTCGAAATTTGATATGAAATCTAGATTTTGGAAAATTCAAATTGCCCCTAAGGAACGATACAAAACTATTTTTAATGTTCCTTTTGGTCAATATAAGTGGAATGTCATGCCTTTTGGATTAAAAAATGCTCCATCAGAATTCTAAAGAATTATGAATGATATTTTTAATTCATATTCTCATTTTTGTATTGTTTATATTGATGATGTCTTAATTTTTTCCCAAACAATTGATCAGCATCTCAAGCATCTTAAAGCATTCCATTCTATAGTTAAAAAGAATGGATTAGTTTTATACAAATCTAAAATTTTATTGTTCCAAACAAAATTTATATTTCTAGGACATTATATATATCAAGGCTCCATTACTCCCTTTGAAAGATCACTTGCATTTGCATCCAAATTTTTCGATAAAATTCTTGATAAAACTCAACTCCAAAGATTTTTAGGAAGTCTTAATTATGTCCTTGATTTATATCCTAATTTGAATAGGTTAGCTAAGCCATTACATGATAGGCTTAAGAAAAA
The DNA here is from genome assembly GCA_948243855.1 of Flueggea neowawraea. Taxonomy (NCBI): domain Eukaryota; kingdom Viridiplantae; phylum Streptophyta; class Magnoliopsida; order Malpighiales; family Phyllanthaceae; genus Flueggea; species Flueggea neowawraea. The sequence goes on along the minus strand of CAODLS010213204.1, from coordinate 10,544 downwards.
TCCAGTCCCCTGGACAAAAGAATATTCAAAATTAGTTCGGTTAATTAAACTACAAATAGCAAAAAATCTCTTGTTTGCATCTAGCTGACCCTAGTCTTCCCAAACTAGTGGAAATAGATGCATCTGAATTAGGATACGGAGGTATCTTAAAACAAGTTCATAATAAAAAAGAAAATATTGTTCAGTTAACATCATGACATTGGAATAGCACTGAGCAAAATTATTCTACAATCAAGAAAGAAATTCTTTCTATTTTTAAATGCATATAGAAATTTCAAAGTGATTTACTCAATCAAAAATTTTTATTATGTATCGATTGTGAATTTGCAAAAGAAATTTTGCAAAAGGATGTTCAAAACATTGCATCAAAACAAATTTTTTCCAGATGGCATACTTAACTGTTAGTTTTTGATTTTGATATTGAATTTATTAAAGGTGAATCAAACTCAATTCTTGACTTCTTAACTTGTGAATTTTTCCAATGCAGCTAGTCACGAGAATTCCAATCATGCCTCCCAAGAAAAAAGACAATGAGGCCCTAACCAAGGAATCCAAAACAGACATCAAATCAGCAATCGTCCCCATAATAGATCAAATCATGGTTCGACATCGTCGTAGAAGATGAGACTACTAGTAGTACGAAAACATCCAAAGAAATACTCCAAACACCTCCCCAACAACAACACATCCAGCAGTGGGTGGAACAATTATCAAAATCACTTGAGGTGCTACTGGCCCTTCAGCAAATCCAACAACAACAGGTCCAAATCACAAATAAAACTCCAACTATTTCAAAAACCGAGCAAACTTCTTCATCCGTAGCAAAAACCCTTTCTCTCAAAGATAATTCCAAATCCATATCAAGCTTCACCAGTTCTCAAATTGCTTGCACACAATCCAACACATACAACCCATATCAACAATTGAGGAAGAATTTTACACCCCGATCCATATCATTCTTTTATAAAAATGTTCGATGGATGAACTTTCAAACCCTAGGATTTATCCAAAACACAATTATATTACCACACCATTCTTCAAGCCACCGACTCAGTTACTTCCAAACACTATTATCTACACAAAATTCATATCGAACCAGCATATTCTACATGCTAAATACATAAAATCCTCAAACCCTCAGACTGGGGCTAAGGTCTACAAACACCCCACAAATTACCTGTTTCTTTCCAAAACCATGTCACCCATTCCATGACTTTTAATTACTGGGATTACCAACAAGCTTGTTTCAACTCTTTTTTCATCAAAAACCAAAATAATATCCACTCTTGGCTATTTTATTTCAAAAATTTTGACTCAGCCCATATTCCATACTGGTTTGCGCAATGGTGGAAACAATTTGGTTCAGCAAATGAAATCCTTCCACCCGAAGTTAAAACAACATTACAACTCTTTCAAACACATTATCAAACAGAAACATCCTTACCCCACATTTACCATTTTGTACAAAATTTTTTGCCCCTTGGGTATTTTCCTGGGATATTGACTCATCACCTCAGAAGATGGTTATCCACTCCTTGTCCACCAATTCAAAGTCAAATGGTGGAATAAATTCCAGGCCATGGAAAAAATCCACGAATCAACAGTCAAATCCTGGATCCACTCTTCTCTCCAAAAACCGAATGCCAAAGTCGCAGGATTGACATATGGGCCATCCAATCCAACATTATTGGCCCAAAAATCCCATTCACAGGCCTTACTAGCGGCCTCCAAAACTGAAGAAGAGTATTGGTTTGCGATGGAACAACTACTTCAAACAAGGTCTAGAAAGACAAAGTCGGCCTCTAGCTCATCATCCAATCCAAATTTCAATGATGAACTTTTTGGGCATGACCCATAGATTTGTATAAGATCTTTACAAATGTATGAAAAAATATATATACAAATAAATAAATCTCACTAAGTATATTTTCTACTTAGGCAAAAATTAGGGAATAAAAAAATTTCAAATAATGGTTGTCCGAAGCCAAAATTTTGGACTTACTCTACCTCAAACGGTAGGTGGTAAAGAAAAATCAAACCCGTTGATGGCTGGTGCTTTGTCAAAAAGCACATAATGGTAGTCCGAAGCCAAAATTTTGGACCTACTCCACCTCAAACGGTAGGTGGTAAAGAGATATCAAACTTGTTGATGGCTGGTGCTTTGCCAAAAAGCACATAATGGTAGTCCAACGCCAAAAGTTTGGACCTACTCCACCTCAGACAGTAGGTGGTAAAGAGAAATCAAACCTGTTGATGACTGGTGCTTTGCCAAAAAGCACATAAAATTTATTATCTGTTACAAAACAAGCTGATCTAGTCAAACATTAAAGAGAGCAGGAAAATTTAAGCAAAAGACGAAACAAAATCATCACCGAAGTCAAAAATCTACGGCAGATTGCTGTTCAAACATTGTGCGACACTGTAGCAGTCACGAGACAACTGTTCAAACATTATTCATCACTGTTCACTAAAATTGCAAAAATATCCTTACCCTCTTCTATAAATACGGGGCACCACTCATTTGCTAGGTGGCTCAAATTTCGGGATTGAGAGCTTCTCCTGAGAATTCTAAGAGTTATTAGTATAGTTACTCCAAATTTCTGTAGTCTTGTTGTTGTAAGTTCTTTCAAATTTATGTAATACAATTCTTATTTGTTCATTTCTTCTCCATTTTTTCATACTTACTCATATGGTTGGCTGAGCCACCAGACTTATCATTCATCCAAATATAAAACTGTAATCATTCAAATATATGTGCGGATTGCCGCCTAAACTGTTTCATACTTATAAACTGTCATTCATCTTTAAATTATTGTTTTATATATATATATATATATATATATATATGACATATCTACTTACACTAAATTCTCACAATCTATTCTTTTAGATCTTTTACTAGACTTAGATTTTTTTATTCTACTTTTTTATGATTAAAAATCTTATATTAAATATTATTATTTTTTAAAACAATGTAATTTTGTGTGTATGTTATGATTAAAAACCTTAGATTGATTTTTAGTGAAGAAAATCTCTAATATTTGAACAGTCCCAGTTCCATTTTCTCTGTCTAAAAAAGCTTCGAATCTCCGTCTCGAACCATCCCGAATTTTGGGATAAAATGGGACTGAGATTTTAGTTCTTTAGAACATGACTGGATCTAGCAAAAGAATAATCTCCAAAATTTGGGACGGGACTGGAGATTTGCAAACCTCCAAACCGAACTGGACCGTGAACAACCTTATTCAATAGAGGTAATTATGCTAGGTACCTAAATTAACTTTTCGATTTTGATAAAACAAGACAAGGTTTTCAAATAGCTAAAATGCTAATATTTTTAATGTCCAGTTGTCTTGATACCATATTTTAATCTTTAGTTGAAAAATATCATATTTAATCACATAACTCAATTTCTCGTCTCATTTGATCAATTTTTTTCTCTCTCCTCATTTCTCTCTCCCCTCATCTTTCTCTCCTCTCTCCTCTCTTTTCTATCACTCATGTTTCTCTCAACAGATCGCCGCCGCCGCACTTTAACCTACTCTGTCTCTCTGTCTCTCTGTCTGTTTTATCAAATGGTGGGATTTATTGAAAAAGTGGAACAAATGAAATATCCAGATATCATCCCAAAAAATAATTACATGTATATTAATTATAATTATAACGGGTATCTTTTCTTTAACGAACTCCAACGTAAATGCTTGTTAATTTTTGTGAGGTTGGCTTGGCTTTGAAACTTTATTAGATTGTGTTTAGACTGAAGACCGTTTGATAAAATTGAAAATTAAGCATTGAATTTTAATTGTTTAATTTTTAAATTTTATTTGTAAAAATTGTTTGGTATCAACTGAAATTAAGCACTGAATAAGTCATTATCTAATTATATTTATCAAATAAATTTGAAACTATTAAATGCTTAATATGTTAAATTAAGTGTTGAATTAGGTTATTTTATTAAACATGAGCTTATTAGTTTTTCGACGACGAACTTTATTCAAAGATTGCTTTCCTTACAGCGTCAAGTCCCAGGAGACATTTTAATTTTTTAAGCAATCCGCTAAATTTTGCTTTACCATTTGAATCACATGAAGCCATGTTAGCGGCATTACGTTAAAGTTGAAGAGCTAGAATTAGGACTAATTAATGGAGTCTTATAATTGATGTTATACGATGAGAAATGCTAAAAACATTCTTCTACAACATTATCTTAGGACATTCTCTCTCCTATTGGTCACTTTTTGAATTTCTTGCATTATTTTTCATTATTTTTCTCTCATTTTTTCACTTAATATATTATTTATTTTCTATCTCCTTTTCTTTCTCCTCTTTGCATGTTTCTCTCTCATCTCTCAACAAAAAAATGACCAATAAGAGAGAAAGTGTTGTAAGAGAGTGTTCTTAGCATTGCTCGTCATACGATATATAGAATCTTTTTAATTTCTTAAAAAATCGTATCAACAACTATACCTTATACAATTTTATTATTTATCATATATATTAAAATCTATAATTAAATTTCTAAAATTGTTTTCTTTATCCTTAAAATAATTAATGGTAGCATCACGTTCTACTTGGGTGAAAAATCGAGTTCATTTTCTCTGATAGATGACATTTACCATACTATATGAAATGATCGCCGTTTTCCCTAAAAAAATGATGGTGGATGTAAAACGATTAGAACTTCCGCGCCAATATTCTTTAAAGGTTACCCCTCGCGGGGTAGTTTAGCGGAGAGGGCACAATGACCTCAGTTCGTGAGGCGCGAGTTTGAACCTATTGGGGAGCAGCATAATTTCGGGTATCTCCGGTTGTCATAGACCTGCGTTACGCACTTGAGTTAGGTTATTCAGGCATCGACTGCTAGTCTTCGATGAGGTGTTACGGTGTCACACTCGTGCACGGACCCAAGTCCGCTGCCGGATATCAACTATGACTCTAGGAACATTCCATAGTGGAGAGAGATTAAGCCTGCATAATTACGTCCAACAGAGATATGCTATCTATTGGTCGGTCTCACCTCTCCTTTTTTGATAAAAAAAATTCTTTAAAAGTTATTCACAAGAGATGCTTTATCACTTGGTCTATCATTCCGACAGTAATCCTAATATATAATATTGTCGTTGTTGTCGTTCATTCTTGACAGAAGTGTAGTAATTGATCTCAAGGCATCTGGAATCGGACATTAATGCTAAAGATATTAATTTAAGAAATCAATAGACAAGCAACACGAGTTGACTTGGCCGTGCAAATAATTTAGGGCAAGTGTTGGGCTTGGCAAGCTACAGCAATTGACGAGTCGAGTAGGAAACGGTACATATGGGATCTCGGATCTCCATTGTGGGCCGCTTTTTGTCCGATTCATTCCAAATTCTCTGGATTTGAGGTGGGCTACTTCAAAAATTCGATGAATAGATAGCTATAAATGATATTTTTTTGTTGTTATTGCAAATCTTCATTTTTTTATGTCCCATTCCAATTCATAATTTCATAATTAAACATATATATTCCATTAATTTAAATGGTATAAAATCAGCTTAAAATAGGAATCATTTCTATTATTATCATTTAATTGATTAATTTGTATTTTAAAAGTGGAATTTTTTTTATCATACTTGAAAGTTTGATAATAATCAACTAATATTTATAACTGCACGTTCTAAGTTCAATCATTGGGAGAAATAGAAGAAAAAATAAAACTACTTTGTACTTTAATCCACCCCATATCTTTTTTTTATATAAAAAAGTAATTAAATATATGCGTTATTAATCTGAAAGTAATTAGAAAATCTTATTGACAATGATTCCTATTTTAAACGGTTGGATCAAACTTAAAATAGTGCATATATACTCAATCATTGTTAGAATAATTAAGTAGGTAATATTATGGGAGAAGTTAATTAATTATGATAAACCCTAAGAAAAGTGACGTCATGATGAATGCCTGGCCACTAGTTCTATGAACAGTCCATTCACTAAGCACCCGTAAAATGCTTCCAAACAGCAAAGGGGTTGAACAGCAACGTAGTAATCACTACACTGCCATGATCCAACAAACGAACTTCTCTGATTAAACTGTAAACTACCGCGGGAATATAAAGCACGTGCACTAAAATCCATGCACATAAAACCTTGCATATTCAAATTCATCAAAAAAAAAAATTACGCACATCAAACCTCATACTCGTTTGTATATATAAAAAATACAATATACTCTCTCCCTCTCATTTTTTAGTCCAGTTTTCCTTTTAAAGTAATATTTCAATATTACCCTTATTAATTTCAAGTTACTCTTTCAATTTCAATGCAAGATTTCTAAATATGACTAAATAAAACTGTTATATAGAATAAAGTGTACAATTTAATGTGTCATTATTAAAAAGAAAAGAGTATTTTAAAAAATTCAAAATTTTTCTTAATCTATGTGCAAATGCAAAATGAACTAAAAAATTGAGACGGAAGAAGTATAAAAGACACTATAATTAAAATAAAAAAATAGCACATTTTTTAGAATCATAATATATTCAAATAATATATATTATATAATGTTTTTAATTGAATTCAAATTTGAACCAGTTAAAATTCTTGTAAGCGACAAAACTCTATCTACTAAATTTTAAAAATAATTCATAATCAACACATCTAATTATAAGAAAAGAAGATTGCATCGCTCTAGTACATCTATCGGTAGTTTATATAATACAGTTTTTTGTCACAAATAAATACACTGAAAACATAATAGATTTTTACTAATTTGTTCCAACTATTAGTCAATCCATGGTTTTAGTCTTGACAGTGTAAGAAATTTCTGGCACCCTTTTGTAATTTGAAAACTAAGAACATTATCACCAGAATCATCATCTAACAAAAGTATATGCAAAACTAAAGTAGCCGTGCCACATACATATAACTATCCGTATTCATGAAACAACAACTGTGCACTGTCATACACTTTTTAACGTCTTTTATATAATTCTTCAGCTTTAAGAAAGCTGAAGCTAACGAAAAGGATAAGACAGACAATAAAAAAAGGATACCGATTATGATATGAGCCACAACAAACAAACATTAACTTCATGCGCAGTACATATTACGTTCACTTATTACACAAACACACTTCCTGCACATTTTCTAAAGCCACACACTTTTTTTCCCACTTAAAAAAAAGATAACAAATAAAATAAAGAAAAAGAGAGATAAGGTGTAGAGAGTAGGTGCTGTCGCACTGCTTCCTCCAGACAGACTGATCACTTTAATTTTTCTTCAAAACGGAATCTTTGATTCACATCCAATCTTCAACGACGTCGTTCCGGGGTCCAGCGAGGCAGTCCGGGACTGAAATGCTTAGACACAACACTTGAGTCAAGAAGTTCCATAATTGGTGCGAAATTAACGCACCGTGGCACCTTGTACTGATTAATCGACGAACCTCTCGAGATTGCGTAGTCCATTAATTCCTCGAACGTCCCGTTCTTCACCACTCTTATCTCCAACGGTCCAATTGAGTTATCCGCTACTCGCCCTTGCCTGTACACCGAGTTCAACGATTCCTCCATTGTCAAACAACATTTGTTCAAAACGCCGTCGCTTGGCGAATTCTCCTGATCCTTCACTAGTAACTCCCAGTATATCACGTAGTGACCCGGGATCGTTTTGGTGTCGGCGTAGCTCGTGTACTCCACAATACTCGTGTTGAATTCCCGTAAGAGACACGACGCATTCTCAATTGCCTTCTGGAGCTCTGCCTCGTCGGTCTTGTCCGAGTCAATACTGAGTAACACGTTCTTCCTCCGAACGAACCGGAACTGTGGTGCCTTGTTGTGGAAACCCGTGACTCGGAGAATGTCGCCGACTCTGTAACGGTTCAGCCCTGCGTAGGTAGTTATAACGAGTTCGTATTCTTTTCCGATTTCCACGTCAGCAAGATCCACAAGCCGCGGCGGAGAGTCGCGGGAGAGTGGTGGAGCGGCGGGATCATGCGACATGAACTCGAAGTACGCCATGTTTGGCATGATTGTGTAAGAAACCTCGGAGGGTTTACACATTGGCTTTAAATTAAGCCCGAAATAGCACTCCGAAGACGCATACATTGTACACACCATAGGCAAGCCTCCACTGTAATACTCGAGCGTCGGAATGTACTGAGCCATCGCTCCGGTAACGATCACGTCCAGATATTTCGTGTTGGGCCAAATTCGAGTAATGATTCTCTCCCAATTCCCCTCTTCGCACTCCTTGGTGATGAGCTCTGCGAGCTCCGGGTTCGGCTTGAGGATTTTAGCCATGCATTCAATGATGGCATGGTCAGTTATTTTAGGGTTTAGGGTTCGGGTGGAGATGTCGTGAGCGAGCTGCCTCCAGTTGAGCTGGAGGAAGCGGATGGCTCGGAGGAGACCGGAGGCGAAGACCGCGCCGACGCGGAGGACCTGTTCACGCATAATGAGGCCACACAGCATCTGAGTGTACATGCTCTGGAAGGAGTCGGGGCAGAGAATGGCCTCGTTGGGGCTTGTGTATTCATTGTTCGGATCATACGGCCTTGACTTGAAATGTTCACTCTTGTAGTAGCTTGTCAACACTGGTCGCGCCACTAGGCCTCCTGGGGTTTTCGACTCCGCTTTTATGAACAGGAAGTAAAGTCCTTTCCCTTTGTCCAATCCCGGCACGTATCTGCCAAAATTCACCAAATCCAAAATTTCCAAACTAAATTGTTTCACTTACGGCAACGATATATGTTGTGTGAATAATTATAATTGACCAGAAATGGAATGTACATACAAGTTCATCACTGGCGTCAAAAGGCTGTACAACTTCTGGCGACGGTCCAGCTCCTCATGAATCGTCGGCATCAATTTTCTTTCACCGGCAGATGTCCCCGAGCTTAATTTAAATAAAATCCAAAAATTTCAGCCCTTAAGAAATCTAAACAAAAAGAAAATGAAAACCTCAAAAAAAAAAAGTTCAAGGAAATGTTTGTACCTAGTGAGGAACTCCGAGATGGGGTGAGAAGACAAGATGGGGGAGTGGTCTCCATTGGCAATACGTTGGATGTCTGGTTGAAGATCCTCGTAGGTAACAACTGGGACTTTTGACTTAAACGTGTCCCGGTCGGTGGCTCCGTTGAGACCGAACCTACCAAGATACTCGGTCTCGGTGTTCCTAACCAAAATCTCTCCCAAAACCGTCTCTTGGACTGTGTCAGTGTTCTTGGTCATCTCCTCAATGAACTCGAGGGCCTTTGCATCTTTTTCGCACGCAGGAGGAGATGAGAGAGTCGAATCAACGGCCATGATTATTAATCAAACCCAAAAGATCTAGAGAAGCAATCTGAATTTTTTGGTTTTTAAGGGCAAGTTACACTACACTTGTTGAAGTGAGACATGGGAAGCGAGGAAGGGTGGGGTATTTATAGCAGAAGAAGGGAATGAGTGCCACGTCATGGGATTTCACGTCGAGAGAGAGTCCAACAGTACTTTTGGAAGACGTGGACAAGGGTGATTTTCAGATGGGACGTTGCAAATATTTGTTCTCATAAGTTGTCCCCATAGGGAGGACACGTGAGGACCGCAACACGTCACTGGTGCTATTTGAGACCCGACAGGGAAGGGTCCACATGTCCGGCCATGTCAGCAAGGGATTGTCTGAAGCTAAGCGTCAGCGGACCACGCGGCACTTTTGTAGTGAGTTTGTTGGTCGTAGAAAGCGATGGCTGCCGGCTATATTTGCAGCTTCTAACTTGGTTGTGGATATAGACGGCCGAAGATTATTTGTCACAATTCTTGTATGTGTTTCATGAGTCAGACTCCTCCACATCAGCCTTGAATACATCTTTACCTAAGATAATACTTCTTCTTCCGATGCATTTACGATTAATTTATGTATAATGAAGAATATTTTCTTCCTCATTTAGTGTTAGCCAGTGGAATACAGCTTCTTTGCACTAGGGCATACATTGTTTATCTTGAAAGGTAAATGTTTCTTTTCTAAACACTCAGTATTCATATAATTTTAGTATTTGATTAATTTATACCCAACACCATTAGTAGGAATAGTAAAACTCTCTTTATTGAATTTGTGAAGTTTCTTTATACTTACTATTCGAACTTCGAACTTAAAATCTCTGATTAAGAGGAAAAAGTTCTTACAATTTCATTACAATTCTCGATAATTACTTTGAGGATTTTTATGGTTATTGATTTTTATACTTTTGCAATTAGGGGTGTAATCGAGCCGAATCAAGCCGATCCAAACTTTAGAGTGTTCAAACTTTTTTTGAGCTCAAGTTTGAACTCGAGTTCAAAATCTTATTCAAACTCGGTTCGTTATAAGGCTTGTGAGCTCACGAGTTTGTTTGCGAGCTTTTTTAGCTCAGCTCAACAAAAGCTCAAATAAAATTATAAACGAGATTTTAAGTTTAAATTAGACAAAATTTCTAAAAATAATACATTTAATTTTAGATTTGTTTAATAAAATCATGTTGAGCATACAATTGAACAAAAAACTATTAGAAGTTTCAATTTTTTTCACAAATTCAACATAATATTGAC